>JASSUY010034878.1:16095-35346 GCA_032466535.1 Forpus xanthops | reverse complement strand
TGAGGCACTGGAATGGGTTGTCCAGGGAAGTTGTGAATGCTCCATCGCTGGCAGTGTTCAAGGCTGGGTTGGACATACCCTTGGGTAACATGATTTAGTGGGAGGTGTCCCTGCCCATAGCAGGGGGGTTGGAACTAGATGATCTTAATGTCCTTTCCAACTCTAACTATTCTATGATTCTATGTGATGGATATGTGTGTATAGTCTACTCTCTGTGTATATGTATATGTATGTATATATATGTATTCAGATAAAAATCTTTCCTCGCATTAAGGGTTTACTGTATATGTGCCTTTAAGTATTTTAGTATTGGTGAATGGAAGTGTCACACACAGTGTCATTTATAATGCTATTTTTGTTGAAACAATGCTTGTTTAAAGTGTGTGTAAAATGGTAAATACGTCATCAGACACTTTGCAAAGGGTCAACCTAACTTCAGTGATGCATGATATATTTCGGTTTTCTGTGTTAAGGTTATCGGAAAGGTTTGGAATCTACTGCATCTATCATTGATTTGTGCTACAATAGTGGGAGGGAAATCTTATGACAACTGCAGACAACCACTGTCGTTGTCTGTAAATCTTTAGCATTGAAAAGATTTCTTACCTAGATCGTGTAAATCCATTTTTCAGAGCCTTGTATGAATGTTGAAGAATTCTTTCAATTTTATCCCTTGAAGTCCAAAAATTAGGTTTATGTGTGTTAAAATTAAATCAATGGTAGTATCTTCCTTTTATGACTTAACAATTTTAAGCAGTGATACCTTGCAATCTCACTTCAACTAATCCCCTACTATGGATTAACTGCCTTTTTGTCAATTTAATTACTAAATGTCAGAGGTAAGGGACAAGGATTGAATCCTAACATAGTACTGCATAATCTTTAAAAAAAAAAAAAAAAACGAAATATTTCCTTTTGCAGCATTTCCTATTTCTGGTCAAAACCTAACAGAAAGAGTGAAAATGCTTACCTATGCTGAAATGAATGCTAAATTTCCATTTAAGCCTATAGCAGCAAAGCTGGAATCTTACTTTATGTAGTCTATGTGCCAAGTAACGTGTAAAGAAATAAATAATAAGTATTCATCCACCTGTTTGCATTCTACCTAAATAAACAGCTGCTCTTAGGCTTCTGTATTCTGAGTATTTTTGCCAGAGCTGAAAAACATACTTTTTATGAGTAAACAGAAATGGTTCTGGTAATGTTTTGATGGCACCTTTGAAGTCTATCAGTTAATAATGTGACATGTTTTAAGTGACAGCTTTGACCTATTAAATGAAAAGCCTGAATACCAGAAGTGCGGATTTCTGTAGCCCTTCAGAGGTTTAAATGCTTTCCGCAATACAGGGACATGAATGCAGCAGACTCAGGAATTCATCTGCTTCATCACAAGTAATTCCTTTTTTTTCCAGTTTTTTGAGTGGAACTGAGAAAGTGAAAGGATACCATAGCATTTTGTATCTTAAGCATATAACTTACACAGAATAATAAAACCAAAACATTAAATTTTATTAATAATGTCATTGTTCCAGTATGCACTGAATAGCTGGTGTTGAGTGACCTGTCTCTGAAGGTAAAATTAACCTAATTGGGAACTGAACCACAGTGCAGCCTGGTGATGAACTAAGGTTTACAAAGGGTTGTGGTGGCAGAGGAAGAACTACAACCAAATATTATGTTCTAACCACCCTTCCATGTCCTTGTCCTGTCTTAATTTCTTTCTTATATGAATGTTACGTACTGCTTGAAACTTGTGTGCTCTCAGTTGACTGCTTTCATTTGAATGACTGCATTGCTTGTGAGCCTTGAATAACTGGTAGTCTTCATTGGCTTATATAAATGCACCTGACACACAACAGCTAGTGAAGTCTATTTTAATTGCCATAAAATATACATGAAGTATTGTAAGATGAATGTGCCTCTTTTCTGGAAATTTTCTTATTGAAGACAGAGTGAAATTTGACATGAAAAAGGCATGAGGTTTTTAGCAAAGCTGGAAAATAAAATCTTCTGCTGACAGCATTTGCACTGCAGTACTCATGTGGGAGGAATACACATCAAGGCATTTTGTGACTAAAAACACCCTTAAGAACAAGGGTGATAAGTTTCGAGATTGCCGCTTTTGTGGTACTTGTGTGCTGTGGGTGTGTTTACTCTTGTATAGTATTTTTTCTAGCTTAGAGCTGAACTGAAAGAAAGTGTGTGTGTCCATCCTTGTTCTGTAACACTTGGACCTTAACCTTCTGAGGCTGACATCAGTACTTTATGAGAAAGTGAATTGATACATCAGTCGCGAAGCTTGAGTTGTTCACGCTTTCTCTTTTTGCTCATCCTTTATGGGAATGCTATAATACTAAGCTATTCTAAATTTGATCTCCAAAGCACTCCACAACCTGCTCTTCCACCCTTGCCCTTCAACCGTGGAACAAACCCACACACATAATTTTAATTAACTGTCTGTTATTCACATTTGTAGGTCACATGTGAGAGTACATAAAAGTGATAACTGAGCAGGATAAGGCAGTAGGTTGAAAATAACAGCAGGAAGCTTTTCTTTCTCCTGGCAATCAGTGCTGTTAGAACAAACATTTCAACAAGTTTGCTGCAGTACCAGCACATTCTGTTTTCCCAGTGAAGGTGGTAGTTGGACCATAAGGCCGTACATTTTTAATTTTGTTTATTTTTTTTCTTGGTTTACCATCTTTATGAAGAACATTATTTTCATGTTAATCTGCAATGTAATTCCAGTCAAGTGACTATATACTGGTGTTGAGGAAACAAAATGGGAATGTTTTACAGTTTTCTATTGTAATAAGTGTTCTTATCTAAAAGGCATTCATTTGAGTAGTAAGAGATGGAAGGGGTCAGAAACATGCTATGCTCCTATATATGCCTACTGGAGCAGGAGAGAAAGGAAGCTCCTTTGCCTGTATAAGCTGCCAGCTCTTTTCCTTATTGGTGCTTGTATCAGGTTAGCAAACTGTTTTCTATAGTTTGCTTTTTGTGTATGTGCAAATTCCATTCTACTTAGCAAACACTAGCTTCTGAATGGTACCTCCTACATTGATTTATCCAGACTATCACCAAAATATTTGTGGTGTTCTCTTGTTAATGTGTAGAAAACCCTGAACAGAAAAAAAAATCCATTGCCAAGGCAGCTGGTGCTGAAATTTTGATGCAAAATAAGTTAATGAATGTGAAAACACAGAGAGAAACAGTAAAGTATTGCCTTGCCCAAATTGTTTTCATTTGGATGGGGTAGATATATGACTATTATGTTTTTTTTCAAACAATATGCTTGCTCTTGTAACTTTATTGTTATCAGACTGCCCCTGAATGATGTCAGCTGGTGTGAGTGGTGCCATCCCGGAAACAGGCTTCTGACTTGTTTAGAGTTCAGTCCTGTAGGTTTTATGTCAGGGCAAGGAGATTAAGTGGTTAATTTTGGTAGGATGCTGTTTGCCTATTTTACAATAATATTTTTACAGCTTTCTGGAAATACCAAGTACTAAATGAAAAATATTTTTCATTGTGTGCCTTGTTTAGCCAGACAACATGTTATAATCTGGCATTAGTATTTTTCCAAGTGAAGCTTGGCAGACAAAACTGTGGGATGGTGAAGGAGGAAACTTACTTCATGGTTTGCTCTTGTTAAAATACATCCATTTTAATAAAAGTGTTGGCTCACAGCCTGTTTTTATTTGGAAATAGTCCCAGCAGCAGGGATATTAAAGAATGTAAGTAGCCTGGTTCTTCAAGAGATTGACTGGGGTTTATTCTTTGCTGCCTCCTTGTTTTGAGAAATAGTGGATACTGAATGGCACCTCAGGGAACAGGGATACTTACCCACCTTCTGGGTTACTGCTGCCCAAATTAGGTAGGGAATGAAATCTGTAAGTTTGAGTGTCTGCCTGAAGTAACTGACTGCTCTGTTTCCTACACTTGGAAATTCTGTTTCACAGCCACACTTTCTCATGCTGTCTGTGCCCTCAGTATGTAGCTATTGCACATCAGTGGTGTGTTTGGTGACCTTGTGGAGTTGTGTGGTATGTACAGGTCAAGCTTTGGCACTCACTGTTGATTTTGTATCTTCTTTCTAACTACAGTTTTAGGTTGGCTGTTAAAGCTACTACCCTGAATCAGTGGTATGTTGTCCTTCTTACACTTAATCAACTTAAAATGTACAAATTGTATTGATTTTTTTCTCTTCAAAATTCTTCCAAACTAATCTATGAGAAGTGTCTTATGAAAAAGTAGCAGTTTTGGCCTTTGCCATCTTTTCCTTTAAACTTGCTCTTCATTCATCAAGTAGCATGTGGCATGATGATTTTTAATGGATGTAAGGTAAAGCTCTCAATCTTTTTATGATCAGTAGAGCAAGAGGCTGCTTTTGAAGAAAAACTATTTAAGTCTGTATGTGTACAGTAGATAGGAAAGGAGGAAAAAAATAGCTGTGATTGTGGAGCTAGACACAAAATAGGTTTATAAGGTGTCATTGCTGTTAGTTTCTGTATGCTGCTGGGGCTAAGATGTTGAGCTTTCAAATATACTGCACATGGTTTAAAGGCTGGTTAATTTTTTAAAACTCCTGAAAAGGCTCTGCTGCTAAACAAAGAGACAGCCAGGTGAAAGGCTGAAGTGCTATAGCAAGAATAAGAGTAGCAGTGGTACAAACGCTGTTTCATACTGCATGTTCCATGTGTGCTCATGTTTATAGGAATGCGTGTTCTATTGAGAAATGCATTCTGTGGAAGTAAATGAGAAACTGTAAACTTTATGTCATTCTGTGGCTGATATCAAATAATGTAATGGTAAATATGCTGAAGTACAGCAACTGAGATAAATATTATGAGTTAATTTCCACTGTTCTTGCAAAACACTCATGTTGGGTTTTTGAGATACATTCTTTAATTCTTCAACCACATACAGCAATGATTGTGAAACTACTTTCAAATATTTCTAGTAAACAATTTTCTTTATCAAATTAATTTATAGACGGGATGAAGGAAGAACCTGAAGTGCTTTTTGAGGAACTGCTTGAGAGGGCCAAAGCTGGAGAACCCAAAGCACAAACAGAGGTAATTTTATATGCTCTTTGTCCTGTCTTGTTTACGTCTTCTTCAGCACACAGTGCTATTTTTGGAATTAGTATTATCTCTTATTTTGCTGAACTGTATGTGTTTTGTTCTTAAATTGTTCAAAGAAAGGTGATGCCAGGTGGTTTCTCTGCCTGGAGAAATGCTGCTTGTTTGGGAGTGTTAACAGCTTCAGGTCCAACTCTTGAGTAAGCTTTTAGGCCACATGTGGAAACAGGGAGAGTGGGCTGAGAGCATGGAGAAGGGGTAGAACTGCAGGTGCCAAAGACTTACTTGTGGAGGTGTGCAGATGGGGACTGTTAAGCGCTGTTAGTTCAGCCCTGAGCCACTATATACAGAGATCCCAGAACTCTTAGGCTGGACTCTGTGGAGGGAACTGCCATTGAGGTGCTTTAGCAGGAGCAGAGGTTGGTTGATGTTTTGCTGTTACAGCATTTCTCTGTTGAATTAACGCACTTTAGAAAAGAAGCCCCATCTCATTTCGTGACAGTAGCTATGTTTGTTGTGTAATGACAGATAGAATTTATTTAATAATGGTAGTTCTGTCCCTGTATGTCTTAGCACTTTAGGTGTCCCTTAGACTTAAGAGAAAATGTACCCATTTTCCACTGCATTCCATTGTCTGCTCTGCTGGTCTGGTATAAGCACCTTAACATTCTGTAAAAGAGCTTTAACTCATGTTTTACTTGGTTAGTGCTTTCCTTGAGCATTCTTTTCCAGCCTCAGCTTTGCTGGTTATGGTCTCCTTCATGCTCATTGGTGGTTTGTTTTTTTTCCTCAGGATCACCACTAGTTTTGCAACTAAAAATAGAAGGTGGGGATGGTTAAAAAAATCCTTTTAAAGCTGGTAAAAAAAACGCTCCAACATGGCAGTGCCAGACTCTCTCCCCACTCCCATCTCAAGTTGCTCGAGGGGCAGACTGTCCTTGGAGTTGTAATCTGAGAGTAACAAATTCCTCACCTTTGAAACAGCTGGTGGCTTCATAGAGAATGAGGCTTTAGTCTTGAGGGAATCACTGCTGTAAAATCCACAGTTTGGCTCTACTCATCCACACAAAGGAAAAATTACATAACAAATTTTCTCAACTGGAAGTTAAATCCTGAAAGAATACTTATGAGGCTAAGTCGATTGTGTGCGCATGTGTTTGTATATAAATAATGGGGGCTTTTATCCTTCTCAGTTCATTCCTCTTTCACTCCCTTTCTTTAGATCCTTAGCTGCATACACTTTCTGTCCCCACACAGTAATAGGATTCTTGTCATAAAGAGATCCAGTATACAATTCCTGAGTGTGCACTCAGGATGAATTGACTGCCTGAAAAGGAATCCCAAATATATATAATCATTTATTTTCTGTGCAATCAAATGTCGTTTCCCATGTGGAGAGGGTATTAACTTTTAGTTTTAAAAACCCTAAGAAAATATAGTTCTTCACCTGATTATTGTATACATCCTTTTAGAATCAGTTAGAGATATCTATTTTTATATCTTACCATTGTAGGAGTACAAATGAAAAACTGAGATGGTATTGGTTTGGTGTTTGATAATAATTACAAAGTCAAACACAAGAAATAGCTCTGTTCACTGGCTTATAGTTATTACTATGAGTTTATTCAGAAATTATCATGCAGCGACTATGGAGATGCATATATTCTGAGTGGCTGTCAACCTGTGTTACCTAGATTTATGTATTTAGTTTATTGAGAAATAACTGTAATAAAAGTTATGTACATGAGAACCCACACAGATGGAATTCTGTAATGGAGAAAAGGCAGCCGTGTGTCTTTAACTGGAGGATCTCTATAAGGGAACTGCTAGAGATAATCACCTCAGGCCCACAGGTGAGACCAGCCTTTGGAGAAGTACAATGTGAAGATCTGTGTTAGGCCATTATCAGCTATGACTACGTTTCAGTTTTAGCTCAAATGAAAGAGACTTAAATGATAAATCCGAGGTTAACACCCTTTCCCATCAGTTCTTCCTCCTTTGCTGCAGGGCAGAACTTTGCAGACATCTTCAGGTGGCTCTCTGTGGGAGCTTTGTTGTGACAGTGAAAGATAACTGTTGCTCTCTTATTGAGAGAACTGGTAGACCTTCCAGTAGCATTTTGTGGAAAGCCTTTATGTTTGGTGTTGGGCTTGGAGATGGCTTGTTTTTGCTTTCTTTACCAAAACTTACACACACACACACACACAGAGGTTTATAACTTTATAATCCAAATAGAGGGAAAATGTTTTCTTTGTGCTTGGGGGTGGGTTCTGTAGGGTTTTTTCTGAGAGACTAATTTTGATGAGTAAATCTTAATGTTGAACTTAAGACACAACCTCCCAAAGCCCTCAGAATGTCCCAAAAAATACCAAAACCAAAGCAAACATAAACCTGCTTCTGTGATAAAATAGGTGTTATATTCTCCTTTTGCTTGTGCAGTGGCCTTATGCAATGCAACTAATTCCAGAATCTGCTAGGTGAAGGGTTTCTACGTCCAGGAGATCCTTAAGAACTTAAAAGCTGCATCATTAGTCCTGCTACTCTTAAAGCTTTGCTCAGTCTCCAGAGTTACCAATATAAACATGCTCAGGCTGTTCTTGTCAGAGGATGTTATTTATCGTGTAACTTGTTCAAGCGGTTCCTTTGTGAGATAAATAGCTGAAGTCATATCTGCAGTTAGGTGATAAAGGTGATAAATTACTTGTCAGTTGCTGAAATATCCTTTTATTGTTGTTTTTTTTTTTTTTCCATCTCATACTCTCTTCTTGATTTGCCACTGTATCTGTGTGCTGCCTGTTGAGCTCTGCATGACTGTAATCAGTGTTTTGTTCTGACTTTTGGATTACTTAGAATCATAGAATAATTAGGGTTTGAAAGGTCCTTAAGATCATAAAGTTCCAAACCCCCTGCCATGGGCAGGGACACCTCACACTAAACCATGTCTCCCAAGGCTCTGTCCAACCCGACCTTGAACACTGCCAGAGGTGGAGCATTCACAGCTTCCCCGAGAAACCCATTCCAGTGCCTCACCACCCTCGCAGTAAAGAACTTCTTCCTTATATCTAATCTAAACTTCCCCTGTTTAAGTTTTAACCCGTTACCCCTTGTCCTATCACTGCTACTTAGTCCAACTTTTTTTCTTATTTCTGTATTTTTTTGAGTAGCTTCACTGTATGTACAGTGAGTTTAATCACTGTGTCTACCCAATAGCTATCTATGTAGAAGTTGTTGAAGCACTCACTTCAGTGTATTAAACAGCTAAAAGGCTGGAGACCTAACCTCTACTGGAAGAAAAAAAATCTTGTTGATTATACCAGTCTGTTTAATCTACATAGGAATCATAGAATAGTTAAAATCATGTGAATTATTAATCTTTCAAAGGTAGGAGCAAATGTTTTGACCTTTTGCTTAGAGAGAATTTATTCTAGGTGAGTTCCAGGGGATGGGAGGAGAGAGATCAAGCATATTTTAGAAACTGAAGGAATTCTGTTCTCTACTTATTGTAGGTGGGGAAACACTTCTTAAGATTAGCAGAAGAGGAAGATGAAGAGCTTAACAATTGCAGTGCAGTTGACTGGTTCATCCTTGCTGCTAAGCAGGGTCGAAGAGAAGCTGTCAAGCTGTTGCGTAGATGCCTGGCAGACAGAAGAGGTATGGATTCTCTGAGACTTCTTGTCTGTGCTTCCCACTTTATCTGAAGTAATACTGTATTTATTATAACACTTGAAAGAGGGGTTAAAATAAGATGGGATGTTCATGGCAAAATTATGTGAGTAGTTGCCAACGGCCTTTTCAAATAGGTGGTCTAAAAAGCATTAATTACTGTTGTTACTCATAAAAGCATTTATGTTGATTAGCTGCTTGAATTCCTTCATGGAATTCATGCTTGTTCTTCCCCTTCCCATCTTTCACTAAAGCTTGTTTTTCTTTCACCATGAAGGTCATATCTAACCACACACCACCTACATATCTGCTGTTTCATTCTTTTGCCCTCTCCAAATGGTCTTTTTCACTGTCTTCTTCCACTTGAAGGTTCATATCTTCCTTCATACTACTTCCCACTCTTGGAATGGTCTCCTCTTGACTGTGAACTATCTGAACTCTTATTTTGGGGGAGGAGGGAGAGGGAGGAGGGAGGAGAAGGAAGGAACCAAATCAAACAAAAAAAAAAATCAACAGAACAACTTTCATTAAATTGTTGCTGCTTTTTACATGTCACCCATGCATATCCACACTACCTTTTTGCCTGAATAACTGTGCTTCAAAAGCTGAAGCAAGGCATAAGGGTAATGCATATCTTGCACAGTCTTTGGAGTACGTTTTAAACTTAAGCAATGCAATTAGATTTAAATAAGCAGTGGGCACAGAGCATTTGTGCAATTTACTTATGTGGTCAAGATGTGGATGAAACTTGAAAAGTTCTTGTCTAAACTGGGAAGAATAAATTGTAGGCAAATCTGTCCTTCCTGCATGGGTGTGGGGTAATTGTATGTAATGCGTTTTTCTTTTCTTGAGGTATCACTTCTGAGAATGAGCAAGAAGTGAAAAAGTTGTCATCTGAGACTGACTTGGAGAGAGCTGTGAGGAAAGCAGCCTTAGTCATGTATTGGAAATTAAACCCCAAGAAGAAAAAGCAATTAGAAGTTTCTGAATTACTGGAAAATGTTGGGCAAGTTGACAATGAAGGTTTGTTGACAATGAATGAACTGATTTGTGGTATTGCTACAATACAGACTGAGGGGCAGAATACAGCTAAAAACTTAAAAGGCCTTATAAACAATCAGATATGAGGTAACAGTAAATGTATGAGCTACTTAAGAAAAAGTAACATTAACAACTCGTAACTCGCTTAATAACTGTGCTCTCTGGACCAATAGTTCATAAAGGCCTGCCAGCTCTTGCTGTAGTTGTCATTGAATTAATCACTCATTCAATTGACCAAATATTAAAAATATCTTCATTTGACACTTGCTGTCCTTGAAAAGTAATTTTAATGCTTTTACTCAGTTTGATTATTTACTTATTTATCCCTTAACAGTCATCCTGATAATATCTTACTCGATATTTCAACTTACAAACCCAGTCTTCAAGACACTTATCTCACTCTGCTGTTACAGCAGTATATGTTAACTGTATCAATGCTATTCCCTTCCCTAATACAGTGATAGGGGTATAGAAAGCTATATACCTGTTAACCTGTACATTGGTCTTTTTCCAGACTTTGAAAAAATACCATTCTCTAGATACCACAGTTTGAAGAACATTCCAGTTATTTTTGATCACTTTAATTGACTGCTTTGATTTTCCATTAACTTCTGTTACTGAACCAGATGGTGAGAAGCAGCCTGGCCCGCTCCCGAAGTCAGTGCAGAAGCAGAGAAGAATGCTGGAGCGATTAGTGAGCTGTGAATGTGAGTGCATGCTGCTGCTTTCAATTTTTGCCTGTGGTTTTGGTTTCTGTTTTGCTAAGCAATTTTGTGCTGCCAGAGTAGGAATGTATAGTAAGTCTGGATTGATGTAAACCGACAGTGTCAATTTAGTTTATATGCATGGTAAATACCTGATCTGCATGTGATGTTACGGAAGGCATCACCATTACAGTCAACTTGTCAGTGATTAGTATTCTAAGAGGAGTTTGCATGTCAATTGTTGTTTTTATATCCTTGACCTTTCAGCAAAATAAAATCTTTTCACTACAATTTTTCTTTTAAACTGTAGTAACCTTTCTGATTACAAGATAGAAATTAATTATGCAACCATTTAATGCAGACAGATCCCTCACTCTGTTTGCCTTGCTTCTGTTTGCCATTCCCTTATAATTAATGTTTGTCTTTTCATATTTGTTTAAGAAATGATGTAGGAAAGATGCAATGCACCAAGGTATTTCTTTCATAACATAAGAGCAGATACTTCATGTAGTGGAGAGAATTAAACCACTCAACACACACAGTCAGATTTGTAGACACAGATCTGTGAGTTTTGCAAGGTATATTGTGGTGGGGTGTTGGAGTTGAAATACAGTTCTCCCTTAGCTTTGCTTACCTAAAAAATGCTGATACACTGCTGGGATTTCAGGAGAAAAGTCAAGTTGTTATATTAAGGAAGTGAATTCTAAACAATGCAGGATGTGTAGTTTTTCAAGAAGTTGCAGGCATATGATTATGGTATATAACACAAGGTTTGATTAATCATTGTTCAGAAAATCTTGCTTCCTTGGAATGCAGAGGTCATATGAAATAGTTTGTGTGCAAACTCCATCAGTTTTTGAAGAGTACTTTTAAATACTGCAAAGCATATTACTAGTACATCTATAGTTGAGAATGCATGTAATTAAATGCATTGTATGTGATTAGTGAGCCAAATCAAGGGGTTTGTAGGCTTAAATTCCTTGAAAGATCAGATGTATATTTAATTAGGTCAGTTTGGCCTTCGCCTTCAAGGTTTGTGTTCACTATGCAGGTGACTTATGAAAATAACATTCCTAAGAAGAATGTCATGTTATCAGTTTTACATTAACTTTCACAGAAGTATACCAGGAGGAGAAGCATGGAGCTGTGTATATAAGTAAGGAAGTAGGTGATGGGGGAAATAGTGTTTTGGAGACCATGCATCTTGTCCTGTCAAAACTTGTGCGAGAGGAGGTCAGCTGTTCTTGTGACTCGCTTGACTCTTCTAGAAAGCTAGAAATAGTCCTTTAAGCATGAGACCATTGTGTGTCATTGCCGAGTCACTGTATCCTGAGTTCATTGGAGCTATGTTGCATTGGTGCTTAGTGGACAGCATTAGTGTTATTTCCATCCCTTAACTGAGCCGGACATCCTGGATAGAGTGAGCACAGAGCAAGTCATTTTGTTCTGGATTCTTCAGTAATTCAGAGCGTGTCAGGAAAGGAACTGGCAATTTCTTTAATTATATTTTTTTTTGAAGGCTTAAATGGCAGATAAAATAACAGGAGAGTAAATGAACCTACAGGTAAGTGTAGGCAGAAATTGATGTGCATATTTTTCCTATTTCTGTGGCAGATAGGGTAGGCAGGGGAATTTGTCAGAACCAAACTGAAGAAAAAAAAATCTCTGAATAATAAAGTAGGGTCTACAACATACACTTTTTTATATCAAGTTTAGAGACACTTGGATGACAAAATACTGATAACACTTAAAAACAAAAAGTTTTCATCAAATGCTTATAGTAGGAGTTAAGCTGTTACTCCTGGAGAGTTTTTATCTTTTCATGGATGAACAAGACAGCATTTGATTCTCTGATCCACTGAGTTTCTCCATCTTGCTAGCCGGAGATTCTTCCTTTAGTTTTCATATACTGCCAATATTTGGAAGGTAATTTTTGAGCCACATATGTGCTTGCAGATATCTGATCTGGGCTATCCTTAGCAGATTAGATCTGACATTGTCAGCGGACAGTTGTGTGCTGAGAGTATACTTGTCATTACATTTGATAGGCTATCTGTACATAGTAAGTTAAAACTCCTTTCCTCTCAGGATGTCCCATGGTCCTGTAAAAGTGCTGCTGAGGAATTTTGGTGAGGCTCTAACCATGTCTGCTTGCTGATTCCTCACCAAAATACTATTTTATCACTGTATATTTTGTCCTGATAAGACAATAAATTTAGATGAGCGATTTGGCATTAGCCTTGATCCTAACCTCACCATGATAGCTAAGGTGTCTCACTGATTTCCCGATGCAAGTGCTGCTGCCTTTCAATCTGTGAATTACAAGAATAATTAGCAAGAATAAATCCTTTCTTGGTTGTTTGGAGGTGTGCCAGATGGTATTTTGTGGGACATAAAGTTTCATGCAGTGGTGGAGGGAGTCAAAGCCCAAGCAAAAGGGAACATTCATGTTGTGAGATTAAAGCAAAGGATAGATAGACTGTAAGATGCTGTTTTTTCTGTTGAACTTTCTAACACCCCTTTTCCTGTAGTAGGTATCTCACCACAAATGCTTTCTTTTGTTCTGTATCTACAGTGTCTTCAATACTAAATACTGATACATTCCTATGTAATTTCTATAAATGTAGCATTTAAAATAACTTATTTATAGGCTCAAACCCACTATTCCTCTGATTTTAAATCAGTGCAGCAGTTCAGTTTTCTTTATCTTTAAAATTTCAAACTAGTACTAAGCAGGCCAGCTTTCATACCTGTGTCAGCTGACTAGCTAAATTTACTGTGTGGGAGTTGTGTTACAGATTTTTGTCATTCAAAAGTCTTTCATATCTATAGCAATGTCATTTGCTTTAGTGTATGGAAAAAAGTTGCTTCTAATTATCCTTCTTTACAAATGACATCAAGCTTGTCTACTATAGAAATGAGCTAATCCATGTTAATGTAAGGAACTGGCTGTGCAGAGCCATGTATAAATCATTTTCTGTCTTGCAGCATCCCTACAGTATTCAGAAATAGCCCCTTGCCTCCCTTCTGCTCACAGGAGTGGGTAAGGATCTTTGGAACAAAGTGGTACATTTTCCTCTGTGCACTACTAAGCAAAGTATTTTGTTACTGTCTGTTTGGTTTAGATCACGGGTGATACTGTTGATACAGTTTGGGGGAGGCCATTTGTATAGCCACACAACATAGTGAATTAATACATTGTAAATCCATATTAAGTCTTGTAGATGTAAATAATTGGGCGTTTACCATAATTATATGTCTGCAACTTCTAAACTCAGAAAAATGACAACATGTTAAATGCCAAATTAGAAGTTAGTTTTTCAGTTAATAACATACAGATAATTCATTACTGTTCCTGTACAATTCTTTGCTTTCAATGTGGGTGTTGGTTAAAGATTGCTCTCAAGCAATTGCAAAAGATACCTTATGATTTAAAACTGTTAGACCTAATCCAGGTTTTTTTCTTTGGAATACTTGCAGATAAGATATGTTCACACACTCTGTTTTCCTGCTTAGTGGTATAATAAACTTACCTGCTGATCTGACAAGATTTAGAGTAGTCATATGTTGCTGGCGCAAGCACAGATCTCAGAATAAGTGGCAGCACATAATCCATAAGGTGTTGTGATGATATTTGTTCAATGTCTGTATTTTATCTTGTAGCTAAGAAATTTATTGCTTTGGATGACTTTGTTGAAATTACCAAGAAGTACGCAAAGGGAATCATCCCATCTAACCTGATAGTGCACGAAGAGGAAGACGATGAATTGGCAGGGAAGACTCCTGAAGAGCTACCCCTGCGACTGAAGGTAAAAAGGCAATACTGAACAGGTTATGTTGAAGAGCTCTTAACTTAGGCATTTCAGTCAAGACAGAAGTGACTTACATTTGACTCTCAGGGCTGATGTTTAGTCTGTGTAAGTCCGTACAAAACTTGCTGCTTTAATTTCTTTTTGGACTTGAATTCATATATATGTTTACAGTTTCGTAGATATGAGTCATAAATTTAAGAGAAAGGAGTAATTACTTTCTCTAGAAGACAGCAATCTGCCTTCATTATATCTCAGCAAGGATTTGAATGTCCCTATTGTAACTATCAAATTTTTATTTAGATGTCATTATATGTTTCATATCATACCTATTTAAACAAGAGCAAGCAGGCAGAAAAAACACCCGTAGCCTTGAGGTGTGAAAAGGTTCTATTATGAAGGAATTCAGGAACAGCAGAACTTGCTGTTAGTTTCTACATTGATACTTCACTTGGTAGTGAATGTAAAAAGGGAAATTGAGGTGCCCACATTCAGACTGGTATAAGTTTCAAGTGAGGTAGGGGGTTTCTAACTGCTGACGTGAGAGGTTTTGTTGTAATTGTTGTCATTTTGTTGTCCATTATCATACGGTAGGATGGAAAAAAAGAAGGGTGATGGGTATGTCTTTCCAGTCTTTTGAATAGCTAGTACTCTGAAAGAGATGTATTTACAAAGAGCAGGGGACCCTTTGCTAATAAACAAGCTTATGTCCAAGTCGCTGTGGGTTGTCCCAGTTCTTCACAGCACACAGATCTTTGCTGAACCATTCTTTGCCTTTCCCTTGAGGTAATTAATTTAAAAGCTTGAGTTCTGAGAAGACATAAAAACTATCTTTATATGGAGGAAGGAGGATTGTTTTCAGCATCTAATAAGCAGGTGCAGTATTTGAGTATGTGTTTGAAAAATCCTATACCTTTTTATTGATCCTGTGTAAAGTGCATGGTTGGTCACAGGGAGAGGATTCAGTCTAGCAGTTCCTCAGTTTTCTGGTGACTGTGTTGGAAAATGCCACATCAGATAGGTAGTTTCAAGATTCTGTACGGTTACTGTTCTGGAGTTAAAAGAATCCCTAAACATATAGTAATTATAGTTAAAAATATTTATGCTGCTTCCAAATGGTACTTTGATAGTTGTATCTTTAACTGCTTGGGAAGAATTGTCTTAAAAATCAACCACAGCTGTAAAGACTTCTTACAAGTGTATATGAATCATATGCACTGCTTCCTGTAGTATATACATGTATCTCAATGTATAATCCTTGTGGAACAGTGGCAAAGTTAAGTGCTGTAAAGCTACAGTACTCACAGCTCAGGTAATAACCTAAGATAGTACAGGACTGGAGCCATGTAGTGTATCTTCAGTATGAAGTTAGCAGAGCAGAATATTTGACTAGGAAGCCATTTTATTATATGTGTCAAAAGTAATGAAATATATCTTTCATGAAATCAAAATCACCCTTGAGCTTCATCTGACTGAATTAATCAAAATTAAGCTTAATAATCTCAAAGTAACCTAATTTTATTGGCAACTTTCATCTGAAATATAAGTTTTTTCATGTCAGCTGATGTTAGACAACTGTCTGCCCATAAATAAAATGTTTCTTTCTGTCTTTCCAGGTTGTAAAATATCCACTTCATGCCATTATGGAAATTAAAGAATACCTGATAGATATTGCGTCAAAGGCAGGAATGCATTGGCTGTCTACCATTGTTCCAACACACCATATCAATGCTCTCATCTTTTTCTTCATCATCAGTAATCTGACAATTGAGTTTTTTGCCTTCATTATTCCATTAGTCATATTCTATTTGTCCTTCATTTCTATGGTGATTTGCACACTGAAAGTTTTTCAGGACAGTAAGGCTTGGGAAAATTTCCGCACGTTGACTGACTTACTGCTTCGTTTTGAACCAAACCTCGATGTTGAGCAAGCTGAGGTGAACTTTGGGTGGAATCACTTAGAGCCATATATCTATTTTTTACTCTCAGTATTCTTTGTCATTTTTTCCTTCCCCATAGCAAGCAAAGACTGCATACCATGCTCAGAATTAGCTACCATCTCAGTTTTCTTCACAGTGACAAGTTACATGAGTTTAAGCACTTGTGCAGAACCTTACACACGAAGAGCATTAATGACTGAGGTAGCAGCAGGTTGCTTATCCCTATTGCAGGTATTACCTGGGAATTTTGGCTATTTGCAATTTTTGGGTAAAACATTCTTTACTGTTCCTGTAGGCCATTTCTTTGTGATAAACGTAAGCATCCCATGCCTTCTGTTTTTGTACTTGTTCTATCTTTTCTTTAGAATGGCACAACTACGGAATTTTAAAGGCACCTACTGCTACCTGATCCCTTATCTGGTCTGCTTTATGTGGTGTGAACTCTCAGTGGTCATTCTGCGGGAGTCCTCTGGCATTGGGCTCGTTCGTGCATCAATCGGTTATTTTCTCTTTCTCTTTGCACTCCCAGTGCTAGGCGTAGGCATTGCACTGATGTGTCTTATCCATTTCATTAAGTGGTTTGTGTCTCTGGAGCTCATGAAAATTTTAGTGACTCTGATTTTGTGTACTGTTCCTTTGCTCTTCCGCTGGTGGACAAAAGTTAACTTCTCTGTAGTGGAAATGTTTAAATCCCTCACTCGTAGCTCAATTGTGAAACTCATTCTAGTGTGGATTACAGCTGTAGTGTTGTTCTGTTGGTTCTATGTGTATCGATCAGAGGGAATGAAAGTTTACAACTCCACCTTGACGTGGAATCAGTATTCTTTCCTCTGCGGACCCCGGTCATGGAAGGAGACAAACATGGCCCGCACTCAGATTCTATGTAGTCACCTGGAAGGTCACAGAGTGACATGGACTGGGCGGTTCAAGTATGTGCGCGTGACAGAAATCGACAATAGTGCAGAATCTGCAATAAATATGCTTCCGCTTTTTATTGGTGATTGGATGAGATGCTTGTATGGTGAAACCTACCCTCTCTGTGACCCCAAAAATGTTACACTAGAGGAGGAAGAATTGTGTCGTCTCAAGTATTTGACAAAGCATAACTGTCACATGAAAATGTTTGATCGGTATAAATTTGAAATAACTGTGGGCATGCCTTTCAGTAGCAAAAATGGAACCAAGTCTATAGAGGAGGATGATATAACCAAAGATATTGTGCTGAAGGCAAGCAGTGAGTTTAAAAAAGTGCTGTTGAACTTGAGGCAAGGAAGTATAATTGAATTCAGCACAATTCTGGAGGGCCGTCTTGGCAGTAAATGGCCTGTCTTTGAACTGAAAGCAATCACTTGCTTGAATTGCATGTCTAAACTCTTACCTGCAGGGAGGCATGTGAAAATAGAGCAAGACTGGAGGAGCACAGTGCATACAGCCATTAAATTCGCTTTTGATTTTTTCTTCTTCCCATTCCTGTCAGCTGCATAATGAGCTCATTGGTTCAGTGGTATCTTCAGTGTACACTGCATTTGCACTATCAAAGGGTTGGCTGCTTAAAATGTTAAGGAGAAAAAAGAAACAAAAACCAAAGCCACCTTCTTGTAGCAGTGCTCAAAATGTATGCGACTGTGGAGCATTGGTTAAGTGTACATGCTATATTCTGACTTTAAACCCTGTATGACTGAAGTAATATATACTGGTCTAATGTTATAAGTGAATACAGGGGATTGCTGCTGACTAATTGCATGAAGACTATTTTGTCCATAATGGATATATATTTGCCTGTGGTACGACAGTAGATGAATTCACTTGCTCAATGTTAAAAGCACTTTAAATATTCACAGTGTGCCCGTTTGCATTTTCACAGGCATGACTTAGAATAGGTAGATAACAACAGCTTGTGTTGCATATATTGCTTGTATTTATTTGGTGTTTTCTAGACAAAAGTGATCTTACAGTTAGTACCTGGTGGTGTACAGTTCTGCATACAGAACTCCTTCTTTCAATATTGGTTCAGGAGATAGTGACTCTAATATTTTCTGGAAGGGAACACCATTTCACACCCAGCAAGGCTATAAAACCTTCTCAGTCATTAAATATACTGTACAAAATCCGCTGTTTGTCCTGATTGGTTACAGTAGCTACCTGTGTAACACTAAGGTATAATCTATGCTGGTGTGTGAAGGATGAATGCCAGAGAGTAAGGCTGGTGTTGAGGTGGTACCAGTAATGAACAAGCCAAAGCACCTAAAACTCATGAAGGTACCTAAAACTCTGCAGTGGAAACTGAAATAGTATGTTTGTTTAATGATTTATATTGTGCAAATAAACATAAAATACAAACTTGAATTAAATGGGTACATTTGTTCCCAATGCTTTGATGTTGTGAGCAGTTGTTTATGTTGTGCTTATAACAGCTTTCACTGAGAAATACAATCTAGAGTTTTAAATGTTGTGGTGTGAGATACCTGAAGTTCTGCTTCACGTTATTTAAAGCTACCAGTAAAATGCTGCAGCTGTGTAATCTACGTATACTGCTTACCTCTGCTTTCATTGTGACTTCCTACATTTTTTGACCACTAGATGACTATACTTCACTGATGCATCGCGTTGTTTCACCCACAGATCCTGTTAGATGTATTGGATTCTTTTTTTTTTCCTTTGCATATTAGTCATATGGGGATGGGGAGAAGTGTTATCAATGAAAACTCTTGGTGGAGAAGGGAAGCTTCTGCAGACAACGAAGCTTTTGGCTGCAGTCCGAACTTTGAGCACCCTCTTGAACATCACCTTATGCTACAGGTGGGAAGAAGCCAAAGGCACATACAGATGTGCTGCCCTGTTCCCAGGTGGTGAGCCAAGCATGATGCTGCAGAGCAGAAGTCTGCCATTCAAAGCCAGGTAGATAAGAAAACCAGTGGAGTAGAATCATGTCTTCTGTGTGCTTCTAGCTTTGAAAGTTGTCAACCATCTCTGGTTTCACCTGGGGAAAAGAAATGGTTTAAGGTGCAAA
>JASSUY010034878.1:0-15995 GCA_032466535.1 Forpus xanthops | reverse complement strand
AACACAGTGCTACACCAGCTACTGCTTAAAGAAAAATGACTGCTGCTGCTAAACCCATGACAGCCAGGTAGATAAGAAAACCAGTGGAGTAGAATCATGTCTTCTGTGTGCTTCTAGTTTTGAAAGTTGTCAACCATCTCTGGTTTCACCTGGGGAAAAGAAATGGTTTAAGGTGCAAATTTTGACTTAGTTTAATTTACCTGTCCCATTTTGGATGGAAATAAGCCAGCCTTAGCACTTTCTCGTCCTTTGGTTGGAACATTCATAGGCTCTGTTAAATACCAGAACATTCTTCCTGGCTCTAAAATATAAGCACAAAAGATGCAGATTTTTTTTTTTTGTTAATAGTTTTTTTTTTTTTTTTTTGTTTTGTTTTTTTTGTTACTTCTACATAATTGTGAAATTTCTATTCATATGTAGGGCAAAAGTCTTGGTATGCAGTGGTAGTGTTAAAAACTAAAACCAGAAAGATTTTTATTCTTTGTAAGGATGACAATTTACTGACTTAGTTTGGTGCATTTTGAAGAACTTATTAACAAAAGAGTTAATCCAGGTACTTCAATTCCCATCTGCAACATGGTCTGAGGCTTAAATCCAACAACTCTGAGACTTCTAGTTCAGCCCTTTCTGAGGAAATTAACAGGGGGGTATTAGCATATAACTTACTACTTTTGCAATTAATGATTAGGTAAAACTCTAATTCCTTGGAGGGGGGAGCTCCCTCAAGGATGTCAGTACCAATACCGGCCAGATTCCAAGTTACACGATTTCCCTTTATGCTCTTACATGAAAAACAACCCCAATCACCAGCTAGATCCTGGGAAAAGTAATCCGCATGCTCTGTAATGACAGGTTGATGGGGGCAGTTGAACTCATCAGATGCTTCTTTCCAACAGAGGTGAAAAGTTTTGCACATCACACAGTAGGCCATTTTCCATGCATTTTCAGCTCTTCTGTGTATCTAAAAGGGAAAGGGGAGGTAAATCTGTTTTCAAGACCTTTAACCAATGCCCTTTAAAGCTAGTTCAAGTGTTTCTTTTTTGAGGCTTTTTATGGAAAAAGAGGATATGTTAGTGGTAATGTGATGGACAACTACTCCATTTTCTTGTAGGTCTAGTCTTAAGTGTTCTGAAGCCTTTAGCAAATAAACCTTTTCTTTCTAAATCGTATCTCAGCTGACTGAAACAGGCAGAAAACAGCTGTTACTTAAGCAATTGCAGTTCCAGACAGGGTGTTTTTGCAAAGGGTGCTTCTATGTATTTCTCATCTTGCAAGCAAACAGAGCACAAAATAGCTTTGTTCCTATCATGTATGCTATAGCTCTATATTCCAAACCAGTCCATCTTCTAGATTGGAGAGAGACAGAATGTGGCAGCTGCTGTTAATTATTCAATTAATCCTACATTTATTATTTTCTTACTCAGTTTCGCAGACGTGATGAATTACTAGCAGTTCCAAAGATAGGTGCCCTTTCTCTAGGCTGATAACTCAATCTTTTGAATTAGTATTAATTAACTGAAGAGGAGGAGGAGGAGAGTACAAGGCTATTGACACATTTAAATTAAGTTCTGTTCTCTAAGCTCAGCTTTGGCATTTAGAATATACAGAAGTTAGAGTAAATATTCATTATTTGAATTTCATCCTCAAAGTAATGTGAAAAAGTACTGCTTGTTCTGCAAACTGGTACATGCTTCCATAAGCACAGGAAAACAACAAAGCGCATATAGAAAGTCTGAATAATTCAAGAGCCTACTCTGTAATGACTAACAACCTCTTGCAGGAGGCAAGAATGCAGAGGGTTTGTATTCTGCATTTTGCCCTGTTCTTCCAGAGCAGGGAAGCAGTAGGCCTGTAGGAATTACATGTGGTTTTATTCCCAGAACTATCTGGGCTTAAGTGCCTTAAAATAGCTATTATTAATTGCAAGTTTTGTGTTACGCAGGGTAACAAGAAAGTTACCATTTGGGTATGCTGCCCTTTCTTACTGCTGGTGCACTTGAGTCTTTGACATGAGGTGTCACCTTCACAAGCACACCCGTCTGCCTGCCTTTTGCTTCTCTATTTCCACTAAAAAGGGTAAAAGACATTTCAAGGTTGTAAATACTTTCTTAATGCTTTGAACCCCCTTGCAGCCTTTCAGGGTAAGGGTCAAAATGAAGGAGGTTAAAAGAGGCTGTGCTTTGATCTCATCTTCAGGGTTCATTTGGTTGAACAGCAGATAGGTGTGAAGGAAAACCCTCAATCATTAAGTTAGAAAGATATTAATCCATGCAGCAAAAACTAGGTGGAACCCACCAACTTGTCAAGAGATATATACCCACTAGCAACTGCCTACGTCCATGCAGACACTACTTAAATGCAAATGGGATGCCTAGAACCTAAACAACCAAATCATGTTACTTTTTATATGCATTGATTAAGATGGTTCATTTATTTTCACATTATTACTCAACAGATTTAATTAGCCTTTATTCTGGAAAGAAAAAAGATCGTTAATATCCTTCAACTTCCTCTTATAAATTACAGCCTGATGTGGAAAAGATGAGAGTTACCTTCCCATTAAGGAGGGATGTTCAGCACTGAGAAAACTTGCATTTTCATCACCTCTAATAAGGTGATGAGCTTCATGTTTTGAAGCAGAACAGATCACAGAAACACTGCCTGCACCCCGTGAGTACAGAAGAAAATAGACGACATATCTTCCCACTGGCAGCCATGGGACGCAGCTTCTATAAGGCTGTAGCCTCACAACACGCATTTCAGCCTTCTTATCTGAAGTTTTCATTTCAATTTGTGCAAGTGACGTGTTTTACTACACGTTCTGATTTGAGTACTGAGTGACTTGGGATGTTTCCTCTGATGGGCTGCAGCAGCTGCTGCTGAACCCCAGGATTTGTGCAATCCTGCTGTAAAAGTGTACGTGTAGATACAATCAGGCTTTCTGAAATACAACAGAGCAGGAGTTTATTGGTCATGAACTTTTTAACCAAGAAGCAGCTGCATGCCCAGCACATGTGGCATGTGGGAATGCCTGTGTATAACTTACCCAGTGAGTGCATACAGTGGTTTTGCACCAGAGCCGCCTGACACTGGAGTTTGCCCACACCCACATAAAAGTGCTCCAACAGCTTTCCTGCCACAGCAGCACACACTCAGGGCTCCGTGCTAGCCCTGATCTTTGCCATCTGGCAGATTCCTTTAGCCCTAACTCCCCTCTCCCCATTTCTCACAACCTGTGTGTTGGGATGCAAGTTCCTCCTTAACTGTCTCACCTTGCAACCAGGAAAACAAAGCAATGGAATTTTGGTGTCTTCCAGGGCATTCCCGGTACTTCTCCTGAAGAATGTGCAGGTTTTCCTACAGCTGCTTCCAGGCAATAGGCTTCTGTCTTCAAACTCACAGTAAAAAGTAACGTGTGCTCCCAGGACAGTGGCAATGCTGACTTGGTAGCCCAGACATTCAGAGCCCGACACGGGCTTATAGGTGTAGTCCTGGAGGCCGGTTGCACTGCCTGCTCAAAGGTGGGTCACTTCTCTTCATGCTAGCTGCAGCAAAAAATGTTCTCTGATGGATCTGGCTCCTATATCCACACCAACACATTTACAGGCTGCTGCATCCTCCTGCAGATCCCCATTACAAGGGCAGCTGTGTTCAGTTAGCTTTGGACTTCCCCACCTGCCACCAGTAATAAAATTGAGCCAGTGCCAGTGTGCTGATGTCTGTGCTATCCTGTATCCAGCACTGACAGGAGCACTGGTGGGAGATGGTAAGTCTTTTGCTGGCACTATCCGGGTGGAATTGTGGGGAAGGGGGAGGCTCGGGGCTGAAGCATCACCTTGTACAGCCACAGTGAGGTGACAGCAGCCTCTGCTCTGAACAGCTGAATGTTTTACTGGAGCTGGGTTTGTTGGGGATCCCTCGCTCTCAGAGAAGAGGCTCATCTTTTGCATCGCAGCGCATGAGGGCTTTGATCCTGGCCAGGAGCCCTGTGATCCTGTGTGTTAGGGGAGTTAGCATGGACCAGGTGTCCTACCCTTGGCAAAATGTTTCTGTTGCAACTCCTGTGCACATAAAGGTGCTGCTATCTTCCTGTTATGGTCTAGATGATGTTTATCAGGGTCTTTTTGTCATGGGTCATTTGGAGAGGAAGCTCTTGAGTCTCCCTAGCACAGCCTGTCTTGTTCTGCACACTGTACAGGTAGAATCTTCATTTAGAATGGTCTGCAGTGCCTGAATTTGTCAGTGAGAATAGTTCTCAGTACTCACCCTCATTGCTAGAGTGGTATGAATGTTGTAGGTGTGTAGCACAGAAGCATCACACCTCCAAAGCTGCTTTAAACCATGCATGGCATGGAGCTAGAATAGTATGGTTGAAAACAAACACACACTTGATAATAAGAGAAATATAAAAGCAGAGAGATTGGTGCAGCTGCGTTGCTCTTGAGAAGCTGCTCTTTGACGCTGTGATGTGATAGTCATATAACTGTAATATATGACACATGGTAGTCAGAATGTTGTCATCCAGTATCCTGCATCTTAACGTAAATGGGAAGTGAAGTTTTTAACCTTTGTGATGATATAATTCACCTATTTTTAGAAAATATGTCTTAGCATTAGATTTCACATTGGTTGCTGACCCATGGATAAGTATAAAGGAGCTTCTACCCCTAGACCAGTGCCACCTCAGCCCACATGGCCTAGCCATTTGCCCCCAGTGGAGCCTTGGCTGACACTGTGGGTCCTTGCTGTGCAGTCTCTGGTGCCCTGGGGATGCACCCCCTCTTCTGCCACAGGAAACGTCTCTTGCATCCCCTGTAGCTCCATTTGAGTCACAGGGTGGTCACCCCACAGCTGGTGCCACAGCTCCTGCATTTCCAGCTGGCATTGCAGCTGATTTTATTCCCACTCTAATGGTGGATGATGGATCCCTCAACTCTGTTCTTGAATCTTACAATTGCACATTGGTGTACATTATAGAAAAGCAGAATTGTATGAGCGAGAGCTCAAACTAAATCCAACTTAAAATCCCTTAATTTCACAGCTAACTTTTTGCTTCATTTTGTTTGGCATTTCATGTGTTGTGAGGCTGGATTAGTCAGAGTTAGTGACATCTGCATTGGCTTTATGGAGATGTCAGTGAATGATGTACAATGGTAATTAACAATTCCCATTTCCAGTCTTAATTATTGACAGTGATTTAGTTCTCATCTGCAGTTTGATGCAGGATGCCAAAAGCACTGTGGTACAAGACATCACCCAACTGTTGATGAGCTATACTTCAATATGTGCTTTAAATGTCAGAAGATGCAGTCGGAGTGTGTGTGTGTGTGTCTGATCCTGTCCTCCCATAGGGCACTGCCTAAGCAGTTACGTGTGGCTCGTTAACTTTCTGTAGCCTCTGCGTGCTCGTTTGCCTTACTCTGTGCCTCTTCAGGATGCTGATGCTCTGCCCAGGCTGGGTGGGGGGTCCTGTGGCTAGTGACCACCGCACGCGTGTGCTTTGCCATCAGATGGCGCTCCAGGCTCACGCTGCGGTTTTCTTCCCCTGCTG
Source organism: Forpus xanthops (assembly GCA_032466535.1). Taxonomy (NCBI): domain Eukaryota; kingdom Metazoa; phylum Chordata; class Aves; order Psittaciformes; family Psittacidae; genus Forpus; species Forpus xanthops. Next base: position 10,444 of record JASSUY010034878.1, on the reverse strand, counting down.
CTGTCTCCAAAGGGCTCCGCCAAGGAACAAAAGAACGAGGTTCTGGTTTGCTCCATGTCAGGGAGCACATGCAGCAAGAAGAATCTTATCTGAGAGGCACATAACCATTTGTAGCCCCCCCACCAGTTGCAAACAGCATTGCACAAAGGCCTGGCAAAGGCATTGTTGCAGAGAGTATCTGCAATCCAAGGCTATGAAAACAGAGGGGAAACCACCTATTTTTGGGTGATGAAGTCCTGTGTTATGATAAACTAGCAGTATATGAAACAGTGCAGGGCAAATTTGTGAAACGTGCAGTCTGGAGGCTTTGCAGCTCGTCAGCATCTTAAGAAGGCTCCTGTCGCTGGGATCTTTAACTTCAATCTGACAGGATTGATCTGCGTTGTTTGCTGCTGCTGTAATGCAACTGGAGACAAGGCATGGACCTGATGGATCTTCTGGTGGGAGCTCTGGTTTTTGCTGTGTCTTCATGGGTTAGGTGCAACAAACAAAAGTTAAAACCAAAAATCAGGGGGTTTCAAAACTTTAATGGTTTTGTTCACTTTCTGAAGATGAACAATAAGAAAATCTGCGTCAGAGTTTAACTAAAACTTAGACAAGAGACATGCTGCTTTAAGGGAAAGTCTAGCTGCAGTTCTTGCTTGAGGTCTCTGTGCACTGTAATTAATACATGGGCTTGGGAAAGCAGAAAGGTTGTGTCAAGATCACGGCCCAGGTAAAGACCTGAAAGACTGAATGTTCATCTTTTATAAATCAAATGGAGAGATGACAGCAGGTTGTTAGAGAGGTTTTGTTCTATTTTTGAACATGGCAGGATTTTTCTGCAGTAATAGCAAGTTTGGCATCAGAAAGGGCCTTGTAAATGTTGCTGTTAACCCCGGGAGACAGCAGTGCTTGACAGCAGGAGCTATGTCACGCTAAATTAGAAAGGGCTTGAACCAAGCCCAGAGCCCCTGTAATGCCTCAGAAATCAGAACGTGTTGGTCTCGGTGTGGCCTGTCTTTATCTTGAAGTAATTTCTTCACTTTGAAGAGTGAGGCATTTCAACAAAGCATCTTTCTTCCGTTCCCTCTCTGGTTCCTCCCTCCCTATTCAGCACTGGTGACAGCAGAGAGGTTTCCACGACAACAAGCCATGTTGTTGCCTCAGGTGACAAACTACAACTTCAATAAATAACCACTGAAAATAGCTTCAAACAATTAATTAGGTGATGGAAATGTTGTTTTAATAGGGCTTAGATGCTTTGAAAGTAGTTTATAGACCAAATTCTGATCACGAGTGCTTACAATCAAAGCTGAAGCTACCACCTGCAGGTCAGGATGGATGTCTCTGCCTGAATACCCTAAGAGCCATCTAGTTTTAAAAGAACTTCAAGTTCAAAACATAGTCCATCAAAAGGAGGCGATGCAAAGTGAGTTTATTTCCTTTTGGGGCTAAATTCTGATCAAAGCACGTTCTGGAAGGAAACACATTCAAGGAACTGACTGACCTGACCGCCAAAGGCAGCCCACAGCTAGTACAGTGTGTGTGTGCATGCCCTGCACCACTGTGACAGGCAGATGATGAGCACTGCAAATGGTTTTGCAATAAATGGATTTTTCAGTCTTCTCTTTATAGAAGGTGCTTTCCTAGAGTTATACACGCATGATTCATAAATCTCTCCTAATGCTGCTTCTGGTAACAGTTCAATTGATCTTTAATCGTTGTTTAAAAAGTGAATCTCCATGGGACTATCTCAATCCTACAGCCTCAAGTTTCTCTAGCCCAGGGCAGCTCTTCTGTTTTGCAGCTCAGAGGTTACACGGTCTTTACACCCAGATGGACACCCTGAGTATGTGCATGTGCCTTATATGGCAGTTCTCATATAGCATGGGTATTCTTTGGGACCGGTGGTCATCCTGGTAAAATTCCTTTGTTGCTTTAATTTTGCTGTAATTATTACAGTAGGTGTCTCCTGAATAGTGCATCTTTAGAACAAGACAGACAATGGCTGCTGCCTTCCTTCATCCCATGGAGTCTGTGGGTATACAAACACCTGCCTTTGCGATGCCATATGCACTCCTGCTCCCTCCAGAAGCTGGTTATAGACTGCAGGTAGGGGTTAAGACCTGTGTTTCTGTGCAAAAACATGACAGTCTGCAGATGAGGGGCTTTATGGTGCTCCTCAGAGTGATCTCCTCAAGCAGCTCCCTTTGAGGGATTATTCACAGCTCTTTGTTTTCAAGAAATAAAGGTGCCCTATTAGGTGCCTTTGCAGTATGCTGGGGTTCACCCTAGTGCTGCACTGTGTCATCACACAACATGGATCAGGTAGCTGGGAATAGTGTGAATGGAGCATAGTGTGGTGAGAACTTCCTTTACAGAGTGTTTTAGGGTTTGTCTGAACTGACTTTTGCAGAAGCCCCATTGGGTTTGTTGTAACTTTGTTAGGTCCAGGATGAAATCCAGGTTTGTCACAGGGTGGTAAGCAAACCTCGCAGAAGCTGTTGTGCAGGGTGTGCAGTGCAAGGCCTGGCTCTGGTCTGCCATCAGCCAAGTCTGTGGAAGAAGAGAACTAAGGGAATGGTGTATCTGAAGACTGATATTGAAGGTGTTGCACTGGAAGGGAGATGACTGTATTTCTAAGCTGTACAAATAGGGTAATAGATGCTGCATCACAGCATCTTGGGTAGGACGGTGTTCCTGTTCATGTGTCACTCTGAGTTTTCACTCTGTGACTTCTTTATTTCCCCTTGGAAACTCTTGAAGATGTCTTTGTCTCCCGTGGGGGTGAGACCAATACAAACCCTCAGGGTGCCTCTGCAAAGAAGATGCCTTTTCTCCGCTTCACTTCGTGCAAGCAGGTAAGGGATGCAGGTATGGGCCATAACAGCTCCCGAGTCATGTATGATGGGAAGGGGGAAGATTCATGCAGAGTCACTTTGGTGAGTGGATGTGCATAAGGCGGCTGTGATCCTCCTGGTGAAGGCATGGAAGAGATTTGTGTCTCATACAGGAGGGTTGCCTCTTTGTGGTGGATGTTTTAATTGAAGGTTTAAACAGTTAAACTGCTTTCTTAATGCATTGGTGGTTGCTAAGATACAACCACTCCGGTCCTGTAAACCTTCCACTTCAAATACAGTGTATTGGCAAATTGGGCTTTCTTTGACAGGTCTGGAGAGAGGGAGATTACAGGGCACTTACTGCTATACTAATGAGAAAATGTTCCTGCAGCCTGCAGAGGCTGCTGTGCTTACCCCAGTGGTGGGAGTCAATGGGATTTTAGTGGCTTCTGGCCACTCGATGTGGTCCAAGGAGGATGCTAAAGGGAGAACATGGAGAGTGTAGGATGAGCTGGAAAGAAAGGTAACAGGGGAACAGTCAGCACAACAGACCAGGGTGTGTGCGGGGTAAGGCTCTGTGGGACAGCCTGTGTAGAGGGAGCAAGGGAAATCTTTGTCTCACCCTTGGGCTTAGCCTCAGGCTGCAATTGACCTTCCTGAGTAACAGCCAGTCTTCAATAATGAAGAGTGGATCTCAGGAGAGTTTGGGTTTGGGACTGGTTTGACAGGACCTTGGGGACAAGCTGTGCAAGGAGAGATTTCCTGCCTCTCTACAAAGTGATCAGGAGATACCAGATTTAAAAGGAGCTCTGGGTTCCTGGATGCTCATTGCAATAGCAGCATGAAATAACCAAACATTTTACAAAGAAGCCTAGGCTCACAAGATGTGTGGAGGAAGGCGGTATAAACCAGTACAGCTTCTCTCTCATTTCATTCTAGGGAAGTCTTTACCTGCTGAGGTTGCAGAGAGTATTTTGAGCATGCTGATAGAATGCATTTGATGCAGCAACATTCATCTGGGTTTGCAGGTGTCGTGGTTTAAGCCTCTCGTGCAGTTCGCTCACTCACTCCCCCCTCTTTCTTCTCCCCCCATCTCCCCAGGGGGGATGGGGAGGAGAATCCAAAGAATGTAACTCCCAGGGCTGAGATAAGAACAGTCCAGCAGCTAAGGTATAACACAAACCACTGCTGCTACCACCAATAGTGATAATGATAAGGGAAATAACAAGGGAAGGGAATACAACTGCTCACCACCCAGCGACTGAGCTGTGAACTGACCCTTCCAGGTTCCTGCCCCCGGTTTTTACATCCTGGCCATGACGTGCTGTAGTATGGAATACCTCTTTGGTCAGTTTGGGTCAGGTGTCCTGTCTCTGCTTCCTCCCGGCTTCCCCTCCTCCCTGGCAGAGTGTAAGCCTCAGAAAGTCCTTGGTCAGACCAAACATTCTAAGCTGTAACTGAAAACACTGGTGTTAGCAGCGCTGTTCCCAGGCTGAAAGTCAAAGCCACAGCACTGCACCAGCTACTAAGAAGGAGAAAAATGACTGCTACTGCTGAATCCAGGACAGCAGATCAATAGATGTGAGAAACAGAGAGCGCAGGCGTCCATCACAGAGAGGTGTTAGCAGAGAACTCACGAGTTGATAATCGAAACAGCAATGCTCTCCTCCCCACCTCTTCCATGAGACAATCTGAGATGTGCATAAATTTACTGTGAGCATTGTCTGTCGTATCACAAGGAGGTCACAGTGCCGGTATCTTGCCTATCTGAGGGAAACCTCTGCTTCCTTCTGCATCTTCCCACTGACCTGCCTGGTCCAGGGCTGCTGGGGAATGTTCAAGCCTCCCCAAGGAGAAATGAAAGCTAGAGCCTGCTGGGGCTGGGATTGGCACGAGTCATCTGCAGTGGGGTCTCACTCTGGTGTCCTGTCCATGCAGCATTTATTGTACAGGTAGAGCACAGACGAACACCAACCTCTTTGCTCCCAGTCTGACACCCTAATTCCAGTTTCAATTACTTATCACTTACCATTTGCAGTGAATTTTTCCCCAGCCTTATTCCTCCTATTGGAGAAATGATGATAAAGCCACATAAGGTGGTGATGGGGTTTCTGGAGTTCTCCGAGCAAAATACTCCTCTCCGTAGAGCACAGTCAGTTTATTACCACTTGGTCCTGCATGTAAAGTTAATCTGCCTGGGAATCTACTCAGATATGTTGGATGAGGCTGCTGCAGAAAACATAGGCGTGCTCTAATGATGATTATTATTAGTTTTAAAGCAAGGAGCAGCTGTCCAGCAACCCACCCTTCGATAGCCACTATTGCAGGTTTTCTTCTTTTTAGTGCCCATGTTATAAAAAGAATACATAGCATTGCCATGCTAATTAAAATAACTGCTTCACGGAATTGTTGGTTTAAGGATGTTGTCCTGCTCACTATCTCCACTTGGCAAATGACATTAGCTGTACCTTGCCTGGCTGATCCATATTCATGGCAGCTTTTATAGCCAAGAAGTCTGCTCGGTCAGGTGCTTTACATGAAATGTTTTGCATGAGGGGTCAGATTTAGGATCTCTGACTGCCTAAAAAGCTGTGCTGGCTTTCGCATGAATACAAGTTTGAGCCTTGTCCAACTTCAGAGAGAAGGAAAAAAACATCCACTTCTAAGAAAAGCTTCCTCGTGGTGCCCTCCAAAAGCAGAACTCTCCAGTCTCCAGCAGCCTGTCCTGTACACAACAGCCAGGCTTACCTTGACTTCACAAAGCCAAAGAAACACTTTGCCCCCCAAGCATCTTCTGAAATTAGGCCCGAGTTTTTAAATCTTGCCCACTCCAGTCATCCTGTTGCATTCTGACTTTCTACCACATAAGGAAGATAAGTGAATTCATGCTCTAATTTTAGACCTAATGTGATTCGCTGAGAAGACTGCAAATGGAAAAGTATTACTGTTGTGAGTGGAAGCAAATTGCTGATAATGATGTTTGTTAGTGAAAATTGGACATAGAAGGCAAGCAATCCCTGTACTTGTCCTCTCATTGGGGATTAACAAATAGCCACAACCTTGGAAGGCTCCAAAGGACTTAACTCTGCCTGAAAGCAAGACGAGTTGCTGGCTGCAAACGGGAGAAGCAGCTGGCTCATGTCAGTACCCCCCTCCAACCACAAAGGGTTAAATTTCTCTATACAGCTATTAAGTATGAGTGTGAAAAATGCACAGTGTTTGCCATCTGGCTCCTGCTTCTACTGGGTATTTAGGGATAAAAGGGGAACTGAGAAGGTAAATAGGGTAGTGCTTGATGTGTTGATTTTCAGCTGAGACTTTGCTCTTCAGTGCCTAGCCATATTTGTCCATCTAAATGAGTGGGATTGACTGTGTCTTCCCAAAGAAGAGGGGGGAGGAATTAGCATGTAAACTCTGGGTGAGCTGTGCAGCAGCACACTGCCTAATACAACAGCTGAGGCATATTTATTCTGGTCTGCATCCAGGAAAAGAACTCAGCCTTCCAGTGTCTAACGCATGTGTGCAATGGCTGTGTGGCTTCTCACAGCCCAGAGCACCATGCAGAGCATGCAGACAGGTGATAGCACCATCAATATGGTATTAGGTGCTTTATAAGTATAAATATAATAATCTCAGCCTTAGACTGAGATTCAAAGGAAGAGTCCAAAATCTGGGGCAAGCATCACAATGAATGGGGATGGTCAGGCATCACTGGGAAGTGAATGGTCTCCTAGCTCAAAGTGTGTGTGTGTGTGTGTGTGTGTGCCACTTTTCCCCCTTCTCATTAAAAACCTATTTATGTATGTATTTTCCCCTGTTGTAGAGGTAGAAAGGAAGCAGGGGCAGATGGGAAGGGGTGGAACAGGGACACTGCTCTGGTGGTAGCCCTCTGGTTTGTCACCTGGGCCAGTATCTGCTCGATTTAGGAGGCCAGGCCTGGACACATCCCAGATGTGCCCTCATGGCATGCTGTGAGGGAAGGTCTCCAACCTGGCCAGTGATGACACCTGTATTTGTGTGCCCCTTCACATTGCACATGACTCTCATTCCATCTGTAGGAAACTGACACTCCAACCTTCATAAGTCTATGTTGGGCTATGAGCAGAGCAAGAAGCTGGTCCAAGGGGTAAACCAAAAGCAGACCTCCAGTTCTGCTCTGTCTGCACACACTCATCACAATGCTAAACCCCCAAGTCAGCCCTGTTCTGGGCACTGTGTTCACCTCTCTACTTGCCACACCACCTTAGGTTCACATAGCAGCAGCTTGTCCTGTGAGTCCCAATCCCTGGGACTCTTCCTCCTCTGTTAAAAGGAGCTAAACAACTCTTTCACATCTAGCTTAAAAATAAGTTGTGCCTGGAAGTAATCTATTCATGCCTTTTTGGTTGTAGTTTTATTGAAAAAGCTGGTATTAACATATTTATATTTTTATTCAACAACAGTTAGCTAATTTGTGCAACACAAAGAATGCAGCCATGAACAACAGCTTTCAAAACAATCAATCAGCTTTACCAACTTTACCATCACTTATTCTACACCACTGAAAGCTCAAATTAAAAAGAAAAAGAAAAGTTGGAAACGCTCACAATGACGATGTTAACTTTCCATACATTCAAGAAACCAGGAGACCGATCTGCAGTAGTGATGTCAAAGACAGGAACGGAATACTGGTCTTTGAAAGGTTTCTATTTATTTCCTCTATAATCACTTCATGGTATTTTGGTTGGGCATTTCATTAGTTCTATAAAGCTCCAAAGATATAGTTCTGTCTTTAATTTTAATGTTCTTTTTGGTACCCAAAGCTGTAACAGAGTAAGGTACTTCAAATTAAAAACAAAAAACTGTGGTATTAAGATCTGCTTTATAATAAGTTATCTATAGAACTTGAGAATGTTAAAAGCTAAATACATGTTTTACAGTACTTCTAGCTGTAAATGCCAGTATGATCCGACAGCATCATTTTTACTTGGTTCTGAGCTGCAAAGGTTAATGGAGGAGGCCAAAAGTCAAAGAAATTGTGACACCCTTGAAGCGGTAGTTTGGCATTAACAAGTTTCCTATACAATTTACCACATTCTTAAACCTCTTTACAAGTGAGGGGAAAAGAAAAGGCAATTTTGTTAAATTTCATTCGAATAAATATGTACATGTACTGTCCATGCCTGCTACAGCATACACGGTCTTATAAACACTCCCAATTCCCTTGAAAATGAACGTACACATTCATCCTGTATGTTTGGTGTGCCTGGAAGTGATGCACATGCCTTTGCGCTTCTACACACAAAGTACATAGCATTGATCTAGAAAACTTCCAAGGTACAGAGTTCACGTGTTGTGTTGCCATATAAAAGCTTTATTTTATTAGTTCTTGTAAGCAGGTTTTCACCCTTTCCACCCAAACCAAATTAAAAAGCATGCAGATCCCTTCATTGGTACATTCTCCACTTACCAAGAAACCAGTGCATAATGGCTTAGAGATTTACTTTTTCTGAGGAGTTTTAATATGGGCCGATTAGCAGGTCACGTGAGTTGTGCTCTTTTACTTGTGGTCTGAGGAGAAATCCTTCAGGATATTAATTTTAGCCAGAGCTATTAGGTGTACAGCAGAACTTTCTTTCCCTGGATTAAGAGGACTCCCTGCCCACTGCACTGTTCTCATACGATTCCTGCATGTGCCACACTGGTTGTGTGTACTTTCCCATTTATCCATCACTACTAATTTTAAACCAGAGATAGATCTAACAGTATTTATGTGGAAGGTTTGGTTTGGAGCTTTTTATGTTTCATATTTCTCCAGGAATAAATTTGTCTCCCTGCAGTGGACTCATTTAGAAGTGTTAAAATTCACTGACAAGTGCTGCATCTTGCAGCACCATTCCCGTTAGTTACATTGCCTGTATTCCCCAAGGCCACGACTAAAATAACCACGCTGCAATCAACAAACGAGGGACTTTCTGACTTTGTGCAGTGTCTAGCAGTGATGTAACTTTCTTCCCACTGAAGCTGACTGTTGCCTTCAAGGACAGCACTTCTGGCCAAGGTTTCCAGACCTCCAAGCCCCAGATGGCAGGATAGGTTTGTATGTCAACTGCCAAGCTGTGTCTGAGCAGACTGAAGTGGCAATACCAAGTTTTTACATAGTCTTCCATGTGATGAAAGTAGCAGTTATTGTTTTGAACAGGGAAAAGAGATCTATGGAGAATAAACTTCTTAAAGTAAGGCGGCTGAGTAACTACACCTGCCTGACACTTACTTGGGAAGTTGGAGCACAAAGCAATATGAATAAATAAACAAGGGGGTGTTGTAAAGAAGGTAATGGGATAGGTGAGACAGGGCAGCTTGTCACTGGCAGGGATTCTCCTTCCAGGTACAAGTGTCATGAGGCCACTCCCAGTGTGCCACATAGTCTAAAGGAATGCTATTCATTCACTCAAACAGGCCTGGCTTACTTGAAAGAGGAAAATGTTACTGAGAAAAATAACCAAGAGACTGAGGCAAAAAGCTCTAACAATGTGGTAAATGCTGTGGACTGCAAAAGCAAGCAGGGCACCGGAACAGCAGGGCCCTGTGAGCCATTGAGACCCTTGAAAAGACTAATGGGAGCTGAGGAGCCTCAGCCCTCCTCAGGAACACTCCCAAAGTGAATAAATACCCCTGTTTGTTTAAAGGAACCAATACAGACCACAGTACTGGATTTGCACTCGTGCCTTTTACTCATACAGTTGCAGTGATGGAAAATTAGAAGTAGTTGGCTTGCCACCAATAAAGATACAGGCTGAGGGATGAAAGGATGCAACCTACAAATCCCACCACAAAGCCAAATTTTTGTGAAGATCACATCCTTCTACAACTCTCAAGAGGCTGGTTTGTAAATATAGAGGGATATTGATAAATCTAGTGCATTTCTGAGTTCACTTTATCCTGAAATATGTACAGATTGTTTGTCGCTGCTATAGCAATGATGTTTTCGGTTGGGTGCCATGCTGTGTGCAAGATCTTCTTAGTAAAGTCCAAACTGTCAACACTGATGTCGTCTTTCCTCCGCTTGCCTCCGACGCAGACCCTCCGGGGTTTGAGAATAGCTCGTGGCTTGCTGCTCTCTCGGGATGCCTCCAAGGTCACATCCCGCTTGGTGTTCCGGTCAAACATTCGGAAGAAGTTGTTATATGCGCCGGTCATTATCACACTGCAGGGAGAGAGAACAAGAACAAAGTGTTAAACGGCATTGTGGGAAGTCGAATAACTTTGATGGGCTCAAGACAGCTGAGCTTTGACTTCAGAATAAGACAATTTCTGGCTTCAGCTGGGAAAGGATATAAACCAGGAGCTTTCCCACTACTCCCAGAGTGTACAGTTTTCTAACACTGTCTTCTCTTTCCCTCCTAGAGTATTCAATGCAAAGTATAATTATCCCAAAACTCGCAACCTGAAGCAGGCAAGGATGTCAGGACCATGACACCATGAGAGTAACTTCACAAGACAACAGAAGTAATATGTCCTAAAAAAGCCATTTTAAATAAACCTCCAGCTTTTTACAAGATATTACACACAGCTACAGGTTGGGCAGAGAAGAGATTCAGAGCAGCCCTGAGGAGAAGGACTTGGGGGTGTTGGTTGATGAG
>JASSUY010034877.1:26732-69006 GCA_032466535.1 Forpus xanthops | reverse complement strand
ACTTAATTTTTTTAATATGAAACATAAATAAATAAATGTATTTTGGAATGTATTTAAATGATTAAATATTTTTGTAAAAAACTTAAAAAAAAAAATAACCACCAAAAAAAAAAACCAACCCTGTATTACAAGTTTCAAGATTCCCAAATGTAATTAAGCAGCCCATGAAGATTGAAATGTGAAGTACTCTCACATTTCCAATTCACTTCATTCATGTGAGAAGTTTACAGTCTAAAATAGATAATGCAAAGGTTCAGAACTGTGTTTTAAAACTAAGAGCTGATGAACTTCTTGTGACAGCCAGGTCAGAGTGAAGGGAAGGGTGTTCCTTGGCAACTGTTTTTCACTTCAGGACTTACTTAAATGCTTGCACACATGCAGATATACACCACCCCACCCTGTAAAAACAAACAAACAAAAAAAGAAAAACAACAAAAAACCCCAAACAAACAAAACAATGCAAGTAAAACTCGCATTTTAGTTTTCTCCAGATATTTAAAGTCATGGATAAAAAGCAATGATGAATATATAAGAAATGATTTGCAACTGACTGTTGCTCAAACAGTTTCTTGAACATAAGGTTTGGTGTTTTTTTTCTCCTAAAGATGGTCACTGGTCTGGTATTATTTTTCGTTTTGTTTTGGTTGTGGTTTTTTTCAAGATAGCATTCTATTTTGGACAAGTTATCATATGTTTGCTTTCATGTGAGGATGGTGAGGCACTGGAATGGGTCGCCCGGGGAAGTTGTGAATTCTCTGTTCCTGGCAGTATTCAAGGCCAGGTTGGACAGAACCTTGGGTGATGTGGTTTAGTGTGAGGTGTCCCTAGCCATAGCAAGGGGTTTGAAACCAGTGATCTTAAGGTCCTTTCTATCCCTAACTAATTTGTGATTCTATGACTCTTGACTGGGATTATGTTTCCTCATTTCTAAAGCTTCCAGTAAGTTTGTCGTGTCTATTGAATACAGAAAAATATCGTGGTTCAGAGAGGATTTTGCTACAGTACTTCTTCCCTTGTAAATACTTGCAAGTAGTACACCTTGTCTTTTTTATTGGAAACTTGGGAAAAAAAATAATTCTCAGGTAATAAAAAGGACAGGAAACATGGGGCTAAAACATATTAGTAGGAAATTTAATACTGGGGTGGAGTTTTTTTTGGTTCCCTATAACACTGTGCTTTGCAGATGTTTGGAAATGTTCTGTATGTATAAGTGAAGATACTAGAGGAGAACTTGTCTTGCCTACCTGTTGGCTATAGAATGGCTGTTAATCTTTTGAAAATCTAGATGGGCTATTTAGATGTTCATAAATCTTCAAAGATTGGTTTGTATTTCAGGAAACAGTTATACTGTATTTATTGATAAGCTTCTTATGACCCATTGATAAGGATATCAGTCACCAGCTGAGCTTAGTGCTTGTGTGTCCCATATTTTGGTTTGCAATGAACCTAGAGCCAAAATTCCCAATCGCATCTGTGTCTGGTTTTAACCATGCATGGATATCCTGTCAGCAGAAGAGAAAATAACACATCTATTTTTAAGTTAGCTGGAATTCTGGAGGCACAAACCACCTGGTATTGCTGAGCAGCTTTGGCTGAATGTGTGCTGTGGTCACACCAGAGACAGCTGCCCTTTGCTGAGACAGAGACCTTTGCTGCCGCCTCCGGACTGGCTTGTGCTGCTGCCTGTTTGGGAGCTCCTCCTTAGGAGCTTGGCTTGGAGTAAAGATAAAATTAATATCTGTTCTCTTTGCATCAGGCAGTTTGGGAAATTAAGGCACAGTTGTATGGGTAATGTATTTGTAGTTTCTCTACAGTCTCTCCTGTAATAGTCGATATATTCAAAGTGTGAAGGTTAAAAGCACTAGCTTTGGACACTGTTAATGTAGCAAATTATTTAATTAATTCATTCCTAGGACTGTATCGTAACATTGAGATAGAAATTAAATACTGAATTGTAAATAATCACAGGAAATAATTTGTCAGAGCCTGTGCCGTTTTTTTTTTCTTCAGTAAAGCGATTTACACATGATTAAAATCTATAGCAGAATGAAGCATTTTCAGTTTGAAATATTACCTTGATGTTAGTTAGCTCTGATGCCATGGGCCACTGGAGCAGTTTGAGCTTTCTTTCAGATGAATTGCTTGTCCCTTGCCAATTTCGCGCAGGCTCATTCAGTAACAATATTTTCCCATAAGTGTTCTTTCTATGATTGTGGTATTGTTCATCATGCTAGGATAGCAAGATTTTTTTTTTTTTCCTCATTTAAAGGCTCAAAGGAAGCCATGTGGGGGCTTTGTCTCTTGTGCTGTGTGCTGTGTTAGCCTCTACAGCCTGTCTTGTTAGTTGAAGATTTAGTGTCTTTGGTCTTTTGTCAATTAAAGATACGACAGATATTGATTCTCAAGCCAAGTATCGCCTAGCAGCATCACCCAAAGTTTTTAGTTTAGTTCTTTTCTGTTGTTGGGGTTTTGACTTGTATGTTCATGAGTCAAAAGTTACAAGACCTTATCTGAACTTGGGGAAATAAGTAAACTAAAATATTTGATCTTGGTACGGTTACATAATTTAAGACTAGGTACAAAATTTAGGTTGTGTTGATGCAAGTGTGGAACAGCATGTGTTACCCCATTGGAAACTCTCTAAATACTGAATGCAACGGTATTCTATTAGGAATTGGGCAATGCATGCTGCCTTTTTTATTTTCTGTGTTTTGAAATAGGCTAAGTAGTTATCTGAATCTAGTCTAGATATACATAAAATAAGATTTCTTTGAATTGCTTCAGAACAGGTGGCTCATTATAAACTCCCAGCTATTGCATTAGGAAGACTTGTAATATTTGTCTCCAAACAAATAGACCATTGCTTGTCACTTGCCAAGAGTGTTTTTTTCTATGTGTTGTTGACATGGATACTTCAGTGCTTCCCTTTATTTACTGTTAACTAGAAGCTGCATTATTCAGAAATTGTGTGGTTTTTAGGAATGTCTCTTTGTCTGTGAATAAAAGGAGCTTCTGGAGTGAGTGTAATAGTGCTGGCCCAGGCACACACTATCTGTTTAGAGCACATGACTGAGTGTGCTGTCTGTCTGCTCAGCATCTCTGTGGAATTTACAGTTTGCTGTAGGTTTGGTTTCAATTGGTTTCAAAGAATGCATTTATTCAATAAAACAACAAACCCCAAGCACAAACCCAACCCACAAACAACAAAAAAAAAAACCCCACCCCCTAATCCCTATAGTATTCATTCCATTTAATTATAATTATATGATGTGAAATTTCAGAAATAGTAAATAGTTTTTATTTTGTAATTTAAATTACTTTGGATGTTTGAATAAACATGCTTTTATAAAAAGCTGCTTTTCAAAATCTGGTTTTGATTATACGAAATGTTAAGATGATCTTGGAAACATGAATACAGAACTTCTAAATTATGGTAATTGCCTATATTCTGATAAGAAAAAAAATTACCAAGCAACAACAAATTTTCTTATTTCCTTCAGATTATTTTGGATGAGTATAAGATTTTCCCTTATGTGACAGATTGTCTTCAAAATGGTTATTTTGACCAGTGTCAACTCTTGAAAGAAATTAATTGTCCAGTTACATTGTGTTTTGCCTTTGTAACATCTGAGGAATTACAAAGAAGGAATTGGACTGTATTTCTGCTGATTTTGAAAGCCATTTTTTTCTATCCCCAGACTTGAGGAAAGATCAGGTCAATTCAGAAGTTAACTACAGACCTCATGTTAATTCCCCAACAGAATTGTATCTGCAGGTGCCCAGTCCTCCAGTAAAAAGGTAACTAATACTGGCATTAATTTACTGTGTAATAGTTTAAGAATTCTGTTATGTGATAGTAATCAGTATTAAGCATTCAAATGTTAAGTTATTGACTATTTTTTATACAGTGCCTTTTTTTTATATTGTGTGATTGGTAAGGCTAAATGCTCTGTCAGTGGAATCAAATAGCTAACACTGTTTTAAACCATCTTAGCAGAGCAAAGGGGTTTAATAGTTTTATGTTTTTAATATACTGCAACAGGCAGTGATTAACTTATTTATGATTAGAGGAGTAACCCCATGAAATCTTGAGAAGTTTGCCTGGAAGGGGAGGAAGAGGTGATTTCTGTTTGAAAGCTGCTGCTATATATACCAATTGTTTCTAATTTGAACTGTAAGTGCTCAGGACCTCCTAAAAGTGATGAATCTAAATACAAATTTGGCACCCAAAAGTAACATCTAATATTTGAAAAGTGGATGTATCAGTCTGAGTCAGAGATGTTTTGAGGAAAGCAGAGGTCATTTCTGATGTAGTTCTAAATGTGGAAAGAATTTTTGTTGCCTTACAGGTATTGATGCTCTTGCAGACATTTTCTGGGGCACTTTACATTTCAAATGAAAGAAACTTTTGAGTGATTTAATACAACTTTTTCTCAAGTGGCTGTATGTTAAGCAGATTCCAGTTTCCTAGTCAGATGGAGTATTTAAGCAGTGTTAACAAGGCTATCTTTGGAAAAAAAAAAAATCCTTGGGTTATAGGAGCTCTTTCATATGTTTTTGTGGATACTTATATCTTGTGTGATTTTGTATTTTAGAGCTGAAATGCCTGAAACCAATAGGAAACTTTTCCCATCGTCAGCTCTACAGCCAGTTCTTAAAGACGTTGTTAAGTCAGAAAGCAGAAACAAGTCAAGTGAACAGAATTCTTCAGAATGGCTTAATCCAGACAAGTTAGAGAAGGTCAGCGTGCCAGTATACTATGCAGATGGCGTATCCCACCCCTATACAGAAAATGCTTGTGGAAGGAAGCTGATGAACAACGACTCTCACTCCTCTTCCCAGCCGCAGCCTCATCACGTAAGAATGTTTGGTCCCAAGGTGGGGTTGTTACCTTGTGTGCCACAGAACCTGTCAGAAAGGCCCACAGTGTTTCCCCCTCACAGTGAGCATGCAGGGCACCCACTCCGAAGGGTGGATGCTCCTTGGGTGCCTGAAGCAGTGTACCAGAATCTTCCTCCACCTTTACCACCGAAGAAGTATGCTCTGAATACTTTTCTAGTATCAGAAAATAACTTGGCAGCCAATACAAAGTCGACAGAGGCGTTGCAAAACAATCCCTTGAGGCAAACAGGTGCACCTTTAAAATCAGGATCAGAAGCAAACATTTTTACAAATGAACAAAGGCTTAAAGAGCCATTTCAAGGGAATGAACTGTTTGTTCATAAACCAGATTCTCCACCTCCCTTATCAGTTAACGATTTTTGGACTGTGTCTGAAAACTTTTTGAAGACAGGATCTCGTCATACAGGACCAAGTGTTGGCTACGTGGATGGAAATGATAGTGTATCCCTAACGACTTATTTTTCAGTAGACAGTTGTATGACTGACACATACAGGATGAAATATCATCAGAGACCCAAGCTGTATTTTACAGATAGTGGAAGCTTTCACAAAGAAAAGCATCCCCCATCAACTGGAGTAGAACTGAATGTTACATACCATGCTGCTCTTGAGCCCACGCATTCCACATCCGAGCAACGGTACAAGACAAACATAGAAGGTGTACACTGCAGTAGATAGTCTTAAAAAAAGAATATCTGGATCTGACTTTGATATTTCATGTAGCCTGTAAATGGGCACAGACATTGAGAGTCTGTGTGATAACTGTGTACCGAGTTTACTGTACTTTGGAGTCATGACTCTCTAAATGAATATGCAAAGAGAGGGGAACAGAGGAGGAAAGGTGCTAAACTTAAGGTTCTTAGATTTGTTACTCGGGTTGCCTTAATGCTTGCCTTTGTTAGTCAGCTTGTCTTTTACACTTTATACTAAAAACGATCCTTTTGAGTGTATGCATCATACAGCAGTGGAATCAACTAGATGTTACCTTTTTGTAACAAAATTTAGTAAGTTGCAATTTAAAAAGTGTTCCTTTGGACTGTGGTCACTGCGTGCATAGACTAACAAAAGGGATAAATGTGCTACCATATATAATGCAATAAATGTAGTTATAATCAAGCAATATTTGTCCTGATGGATAGTAGAAGGTGACATGGGGCTTTTTCAGCTGACTTCTCTGAGAGTATGTGCTTTCACAAACCTTCAAGTGTCTTTAATACAAGTTTACCCAGATAATTTCAAAGTTTTAATTTGAAAAGCCTTAACAAGAATTCTTTAGAAACGGTTGTTCTGTTTTGCAAGTGTTAAGCAAGATTTTTCAAAAGGAATTCACGAAAACTGCAGAAATAGCCTGTCCTATTAATATACCTGCTCTGTGTTAGTGTACATTTTAAAACACATTTATCAGATTTGTTCACCCTATAAGCTATATATACCTTATAAAAATTAAAATTAACCACATAAACTGGAAACTGATATAGCAGAATAGGATGCCAATTTTAAAATACAGTTGTCATGCACATATGAAAAGCTTAATTTTGTAAGGTTTTAGATACATTTGCTACTTATGTTCAGTTCTGATTTATTCTACTATTGCATGCAAGGTCAGTGCTGCTATTTATTGAACTTCCTATCTTTTCAGCTTGACATTTCAAGCAATGTTTAATGGAGGTCAGACACTTGATTTTACTGATGCTTTTTCCTATGAGGAGCACTCACCCACACACATATGTTCTGTACTGGCAGATCAGGCTGTCTGAACCTACAGGCATTTCGGCTGCAGTGGCTGAGGGGGCTAGAAAAGCAGAGGTTCCTCTCTTCATCTGCTCTAGCACTCTGCCCTGCTGTTTTGACAGCTCTGGCATTTGCTATGTCTTTTCTTAACCTGACTTATCTCAGTAACAAAAGTGGAGGATTTATTTGGCTTTTATTTGGTTAAATTTGTGCACAGAACTGTGCATTTTTTTTTTTTGAGGCCCAGCACATGACCCAGTGACAGCTAGGGAAGAAAGCAGCAGCCCTGGCTGTTCAAAATTACCTGGTGTGTGTGTTGTGGTGTCAGAGGGAGAGCCCTAAGAGTTCTGTTTCAGTCTTGTAACACTGAGCAATATGCAATTTAATGTTCAGCAAAGACTGACAAAATCCAAAAAGACTAAATTTTGCCATTTCAGATTAGTGTTCAGGTGCTGCTGGTTACATCTGAACATCAATGCCTTTTTGTTATGAAAATAATGGAAGAAAGTTAAGTATGCATAAGAAATGCTTATACTTGCACAGTTAGAAAAGCTTTTTTACATTTATAAACCTTATATACCTTATATGAGTTTTATTGCTTCAACCAAATGTTAGCAATTGTTTAGCACAATTGTCCAGGGCAGACATTTGAACAGTAGCTTTGGTTGTTCTGTGTCAAGGTCAGGGTTGGGTTGTTTTTTGGTTTGTTTTGTTTATTTTTTAAACTACATGTAATTTATAGTAGAACTGGAACATAATACGTGCAACATAATCTCAGATTAATCTCATTTCTATCTTGGTCAATCGTTGTAGCACTTTGGGGAGGGGTTGGGAGGGAAATCTAGGCTTTGCAGTGCAAATAATTATGCATGTGTAGGTATGGCTGTTGGTAAACTGTTAAAAAACCAACTTTAATGAAGTATCCTTTTATAAGAAAATCAGTTGAATACGGAAAAAGAACCCTGAAAATATATCAACTTGGAAGATTCCTAATTGTAGTATTTTTGAAATATTTCAAAACCTGTAGATTAAACTTTTCTAGTTCATCTAGCAATGTTACATACTATGCATAGCCAGTTAAGTAGAACGGTCCTCGTGATCCTTGTGTAAAAATACAGTTTACTGGCATTTGTAAATAATGTAAGATTTGTAAAATGTTTTGAAAAAATCTTTTATTTGAAATGAAAGTATTTTTATGTATGAAGAGCACAGCAACAACTGCGGATACTTATTTTTAAACATGCATAGCAATGTTCATACTTGCGTAAAATGAGCAATATGAATGCCTATTACCAATACCAATGGATTTGGCTTCCAGTAAGCACAACTGGTAAGCATCTTTTTAAAGTAGCTGTAGTAACATAGGTGTACTTCCAGTCTCCTTGCTTTGCTTGAACTGATCTTACCAGACAACTTCCTACGTGACCCATAGTTTACCAGGTATTTAAATAGACAGCTAATTGAGGCACCTTTGGTTTTATATTTGACTCTGCACTCTGTGTATGTATGTACTTAATAGTTGGTAACTAATATGTGATAACTTGTTTTAAGTTTCATAGGGTGCCTGTTTATTTTTATAAATGTTCCCGTCCGCCTATAGATTTGTATAAGAGCCTAGAAAATTTTTGTAACAATAAAGACATTAACTAGACTTGTAATTGATATATTTTTCAGTCTTTAGAATTATTTTATTGCAAAGTCCTGCTTGTTCAAACTATCAGATAAAAATTTAAAGTACCTTACAGTCTCCTGTTCCTTTTGTATTCTACATCTAAAAAAACCAACCAAAAACTAACCAACAAACCAAAAAAAAAACGTGAAAAACTGGAAATATGGCTTTCCAGAGCTGTATTTTTAAATAGTGACAGATTGATACCGCTACTAATGGTCTAAAGTCTTGTGGAGATGATGGCTCAGTTACGTTTTGGTGGTTTTTTTTTTTTTTTCTTGTTTTGTTTTTGTTTTTTTCCAAATATTAAAATTCAACTTCTGAAGTATTTCTTCGGAAAGCTAAGTAGGTTTATATCTACAAAATGCGTAGGGTAATCTTAATTCATAATCCTACAGCCTTGGGTAGCAAGTGATTGACTAGTTACACGAGCTGTTTTGCTACCGTATGCTTTACCATGGATAAGTTAAATGTGCCTTGAGATGTATATATTTACATGCTTCAGGAGCATATAAAATACCTTGAGCCCAAAACACCACATAGCCTGCATTTCATTAAAGTTTTTTGAGTGAAGTAAAACCTTGCATGCAAGATCTGGCTGAAGGAGAAAATTAAATTTCCATGTTTCTCCTAATAGTTTAGTTCTCTAAAGGATATTTAGACTTACACACCTGTCTTCTGTCATACCAGAAGACAAATGGAGCAACACTACTTCCCTAATAGGTTATTGCTTGGTGAAATCAGGTTAGGGAAAAAGAAGGGGGAGGAAAAAAAAACAGTGAGCCAATTGTAAAACCTGTTTTTCTGTTGGTGAGAATGCAATTGCAGTTCAGCACTCTTCCACACCATAAGCCAAGGCCCCAGCAGCCAAGATCATAAATGCTAGCATCTTAATGGACACTGAAATGTCAAAAGCCCTGAAATCTACTTTTTAATATTTGTGAAAAACACCTAATAACTATGAATTGTACTTTTCAAAATTAGAAACTAGTGTTCACAAGGGAAAAATACTCAAGAGAACTGCACCCCCTCCTTCATCCATAGCTGAAGACTGTCTTCTGTGAAACCTAATGAGGTCTAAAGCCTGCTCCATGCGTTTAACTTCCTTTTCTTCCACTGGAGAATATGAGAGACTCTTTGATTTAACATGATTTTGAAAGTCCCTATAGTGAGACAGGAAATCTTGATGTACACCTGAAAGTTGAAACCTGTCCACTTAGAGTCATCCATGGAGGGTATATGGAAAACTGTACTTTCCGTATCACCTGCCAGCTATTTTAAGAAAACTGCCAACAGAAGGTTGCTCCTATGCTCTTTATTTCAAAGGAAATCAGAACCTATTTTACCTTAATTAGCAAGTACAGTAGGCTGCTACTGCTGTTAAACACTAGTATATTTCAGAAGGCAGAGTAACTGCTGCAGTACGAAGAGAAACATATATTAGAAAACTAAACAGCATCAAACCCTTATGGTTAACTTTCTGAAAGTAAAACAGCTGGGTAAGCTTCCTCCACTGAGGGAAAAGGTGTGAGTTCCACAGACTGAAGCTGTAAGAGCTGGATTTTATTCTCAACCATTCAAGTCTGTCCTTTCAGTTGATTTTATTCAAACCACACAGAAGTTCATCTCTGCTTAACAAACCTTTAGGTAGCAGTTACAAAATATATGACCTGCAGGACACAGTTCAGAGAACAGGTAACAACCTGAACCATAATACTTGGGATACAGCCACAGACATTGTAATGTATTGTAAATACAATACAGATATATGTTTCCTGCATTCAAGTGGAATAGTGTTCCCTGCTGTTTATACTGCACAAATGGGCCTCCTCTTCCTCCGCTTGTTTCTTAAGGTGCATCCTGTGATTAGACAGTGACTCTAGAGGGAACAGAAAAGCCCAGGTTACTTTTGCAGTACTACACAACTCCTTTCAAAAATACAGCAAACATGAGAAAAGTATCAAGTGTACTTCCTGATGCAAGACCCGATACCGGTTTTTTTTTGTATTAGCACACAAAAGAAAAACCGGACCTGCTGTTTCGGAATTAGCTCTGTATTTCTTTCGGGGTGTTTGTGCTCTCCAGGCCTTTTGAGGCTCTGCAGGCACAGCCAAAGCTGCTCCCAGGAGCCACTCCCCAACTAGCAGCTCTATCTTCACCTGAGGGCCCCTCGCCGACGCACCGGCCGTCCGACTGCTGGCAGCTGCAGCTCCCCGGCAGCCGGTAGCCCCTGGCCGCCCGCCGGGCCTCCTTCTCCAGCCCCGAACTGGCTTCTCAGCGCACCACTGCTCGCTACAGCTCACGCTAAAGGTTAGGGGGAAACCCGCAACGCACAGGGAGCTCCCCGCCCCGCTGCGGAACTGAAAAGCCGACGGGACTCACCCGCTCCCAGGCGACGCCTGACCTGGGCCCGGCGTCCTCAAGGCAGCAAGTAGATGACCACGAAGAGCGCCAGGTCGAAGAGAAGGAAAAGCCACAAGTCCAGCCAGTAGGACTGCCCCGACAGCGACATCGTCTGCGCCCGGCCACCGTAGTCCGCCGCGTCCCGCCGCTCTCGCCGCCTCACCTCCGTCTCCATATTCCGGAGGGTCCCTTCCTCGGATGGTGGTACGTACCGCGCAGACACCAGCTATACTTCCGGGTAGGCACCAGCTATACTTCCGGGTAGGCAGCCAATGGGAACGAAGCGCACGTATGTCGTCACATCCAGCGGTT
This sequence comes from Forpus xanthops, assembly GCA_032466535.1. NCBI lineage: Eukaryota > Metazoa > Chordata > Aves > Psittaciformes > Psittacidae > Forpus > Forpus xanthops. The sequence continues at coordinate 57,989 of JASSUY010034877.1, read as the reverse complement.
GCGTCCGCCTTAAGGGGTGGTTGGTGGTTGGCGTCTGTCGTCTATGTCGCGACCCCATGGCGGGCGGGTTTGTTCCTTTGTGCAAGCGCGGCTGCTCTCCCGGGAGTTGCCGCCGCAATGGGTACTCCCAGCTCACTCCTAAGTGGCTAATGGCGATGCCCGGCAGAGGTCGTATTGTAAAAGCACTGGAACTTGTGCTTCTCTTGCTGGTTCTGGGAGAAGCGCTGCCGGTGGGAGGCTGAGTTGATGACTGACCTTTCTGCAGTAGTAACTGTGTACCGTTGATTGCCGCTCCCTGACAGAGCGCTCTGCTGTGGGAGACCTGGCGGATCGTGTTGGTCTTGTTCTGTGGAGCTGTACTGGGGCTTGTGTGGAAATAGACATTCACAAGTTCTTTCTGGTACGGTTTCTTGGAGAGCAGATGATGTTCTGGAACAAACTAAAAGGTTTTTTGTTTGTTTTTTAAATCCTGTTATGAAGAACTTGGGGAAAATTCAAATCGTTCCAACATGTTCTGTCCGTAAAGGTTAGGTTGCCTGTACGCCCTCAGCAAACAGTATCTGCTGTTATGTAGATAGCGTATGCTGTGTGCTCTATTTACTCAATACATTGCTGCATAAGAACTTTAAGAAGTTATAAAGTTGGACAAGTTAAGCTGCATAACCTGATGCCATACTCATAGTTGGGATGTACTACCCTCAGTCACCCAGTGCTTGGCGCTCAAAGGAGTGCAGTTATTTTTGTTGTGTTTGGAAGAGAGGCCAGCAATTTAGGACTGTACTATAACCCTGCTTAATGCAGCTATTAACCCTCTTTAGCCTCATAGTAAAGGAAAAGGTAGTATTTGTTGCAGAATGCGGAGCAGGTATATCTGATCAGTTTAACTTCTCATAAACACACACTTAAGGGTAGCTATTTTCCTTAGTAAGTTCTATCATTAGAAATAAGGATGACATTGAATTATGTAGTATCTGGTAAGCATGTGTGTGTTGGGTGAAGTATATAAGAGGTCTTGGGGGGAAAACAATGACAAGACTTCCCCTTTAAGTATTGCTCATTTGAGCAAAAGGAACTTTGGACTGTAGGCTTCCCCAAAGCAAATTATTCCTATTAGGTTGCAGTGTAATGTAAGTCTGAAATTACTGCTTAGGAAAAAAAAAAGTCTCCTGCTCAAATTTAACTCATTCACATCTACTATAAACTTATTTGTTAGTTTACCAAATCTGTACACTCCCCTCCGTCTCTTTAATGATCTCACTCTCAAGTACTGGAGATTGAGTCTTTAAAGATTTTTCCTTATTTTTTTTAAGTACAGCTGCTGTTTAGACGTGCCTGCAGTATTTGGAGTTGTTAAATACTTTTGCTATATCTTGTTCTTAGTAAAAAATTATCAGTTTACGTTTCAGTTTGTAGTCTTGTATGAAGTCCAGAATGAACTAAATTATTCTCTCGAATACTTATCAGACAAAATACCCTAATGATTATGGGAGCCAATCAACCAAGCAAATCTGATGACCTAGATCAAAATAACCATGCATGAGGGCGTTAGTGGGTTGGGTGTGTTACAGGGATAAGTGCATTAATAGCAGGTGTTGATAAGTATCCTCGGGGAAGGAGGAGGGAATGTATTCAGAAACTTAATAGAGCTTTCATTCCATCCAGTAAAGCATCTAACAGAAATAAAAACAGCATTCTCCAATTTCTTGAAGCCATTGAAATAATTAATTGCTAATATACTTGTATGCAATTTAGAAGCTGTGATGACATGCAAATGATTACAAAGGTCAAATTCTGTAACAGCACTTGGACGATTAGTGCTTCTTATAGTTTAGCCTGCTTTTTCAGGGCACATAACTGTCACGTAGTATACTGCAAGCCATTATTCTTTGCCCATCTCCCTTTTAAAGGCTTTAGTATCTGAACAAAATCCAGATTATAGGATGTTGGTTTTGTTTGATGGGGTTTTTTCTTGTCATACCCTTGCTTTTCAGTTTTACCCCTCTCTGCACTTGAAGGACTCTTTAAAATAGGGCTCTTCATTGTGATATGTGTGGTAAATCTCCCACTGAAAGGTGATTATGAAAGAAAAAAATCACACTGGAAATTTCATACAATCAATATCTGGGAGAGGAAATCCAAATTCATAAACGAGGGTCATCTGTCCTACTCCTAACTCGAGTACTATGAGCGTCATGAGGGCATTGTGGCAGTAGAGGAAGCTGTGAGACCCTGAAGACGGGGAAAACGTGGGCTAAGAGGGGATTCAGTTACAAAACTAAGAAAAAAAACTGATTTCTCTTTTATTCGCATATGGCTAGCAAAAAGTTAGTCAAAGAGAGCCGAGAAAACAGGGGAGTATATTCTGTGAGGTGTCTTAAAAACCCACTAAAATCATAACAACAACTATGGTTGCATCTGAATCTTTGTTTCGACCTCAGGGCTGTCCTCAGGCTCATGTGGGATTGTGACCTTTTAGCAAAAAGCCTTACATGAATCAACCTTTCAGGGCTTGCTTGTTTTCTGAAGCACATGAGTGCCGGCAGCACACAGGTTTGGGTTGCTGATGCATCAGAAGGGGTCCAGGGGCAGGAGGCAGACTTCTCTGTAGACATGGGGACAGGACTAGCTGACACTGAGGAAACAGGGCAACTCAAGGGGTGTGAGTCGGGGTTGAAAATAACAAAGACTGCACAGCAGGAGCAGAACATGGTGCTTATTTGTCGCCTGTCAAGGTAGTTTGAAATCATTCCTTATCTGGTTAAGATCCTTTCAATATTTTTATTCGTGTCCTAAAAGAAACTTGCTCAGAGGCTGCTAATTCTCTTCCTGACACAGAATTATTTGAACCCCTGATACATGGCAACAAGTGAAAATCTGTGTTTAAAAGCATGGTCGTACTTTTTGGAACAAACACAATTAAATCTCACTTTCTGTGAAATACCAGTATATCATCTTTACATGCTTTATATTATTCCTATTGATTAGAGGAAGGTATGAATGGGATATCATTTAAGACCTCCAAGTGAGCTGTATTATCACACCATATTTTATGTTTATTCCATTTTTATATTTATACAGCATAGTCTTAGAGACTTGGGTTCTGTGAGTTTTCTTTCAGGCTTTGCCATCTGTTACACAGTATTCAATACAGAGAAACTGTTTATCCATATAAATAGTATGGTAAGGAAACTAAGTTGTCATTTGAGAACTGATGCAAGAAATTATTTAAGTTCTGCTTAGAGAAAATAATTTCTGCAGCATTTTACATTATGGCACTGAGATAGGACTTGGTACAAGCAACATTTTAGCATTTGTATCAAATTATAATTGGATTTTGTTTATTCAAGGCAAAACAGTAAACATAAAGAACTAGCCTGTGTTTTCAACAGAGCTAATTGCAGCTTAAAAGGTGCTGTGAGGGGATAAAAGTTAAAAAAAAAAATAGGATATGTAGAAAAAATGGTCTTTTTTTCATTGTTTCGGTTTCTTGGTTTGTTCTTTTTCTGGTGCTGTTCTGGGTGAAGTTTTTAGGCTCTTTTGAAGATTCTCTTGGCTTCAACTCCTTCGTATATGTAAGTCTGTTAAGAAATTAGAAAGAAAAATCAGTGGCTGGTATTACAGTTTCATTTCACAGATGCTATTGAGAAATGGGCAGTAGTGATTTAATGAATTGTGGATTGTGGCTGTGAGTGGCCTGCCACTCTTGTGCACGCTTTGAGGAAAGAATCTGAGAAAAGCAGCCTGTTGTCAATAGTGCAAGCATTTGAAGAACCACAGGAGAGCTTTTGGGGACTTCACCACTACCACTATTTAACAGGTTTCATCTGTGTGACTGTTTTTGTTAGAAGCACTGAAGGGTTTTGGTAACTCACATCTGGCAGCTGTCCATGAGGTTAGTGTTTGTTTTTTTTTATTTTATCCTTTTCAGAAGCTTGTGTCCTGCTAACGGATAGCATCTAAAGCATTACAGTTCAGTTCAACTACAGAACTGGGAAACATTTCCCTTTTGTTTCAGACTTAGCCTCTGTGCATCATCTCCTGTCCCAGCATCAAACTTTCTTTTTGGCCATTGATAGCATTACACTGTAGTAAGCTGCTGTGGTAAGGCTTCTCAAGGCAGACACTCGAAAAAGAACATAGTCTGTATGTCTGCCTGTGTCTGTCTGTCTGTCTGTTTATATATATATTCTATATACAGGTTATATTCACAGGCCTCAGAATGCATTGATAATATACAGGTCACATTGGTAGAAAAACGTAGAAGTAACAGGTTGTGAGTTTTATTTTAGATCTTTAAATTTTGATAGATTACTTGAGTTGAGAATTTTAACTAAAAATATTTTAAATTATTTGGCTTGAAGAAAATATTTCCCAGTTTCAGAACAGCTTTTAATTTTTTTCAGTTAATATATTGTAAAGTTGTATGTAAGTGACCCCTTAACTCACCTGAACAAGTTCATCACCTATGATTTCTCTGTTTGCTTTGAGTACTTTTCCATTATCTTTTCTAGTAAATGTTCCTACAAGTCTGTTTCCTTCCATGTTCCAAGAGCCCTGTAATGGGAAAAAAAAAACAAAAAACCAACAAAAAAACAACCCAACAAGCCCAACCCTGCAAATGTTTTACCTTAGATATGACACTGATTTGATTTTAAAACTGCAGGAATGCTTTAAAGTGGGAAGAGATTAAAACAATGTAATAATGCTTTTTTTGGACTTTGAGAGAAAGGCTGTAAAACCAAAATGTTAATAAAACCAGTAATTAATTGCATAGTAGTCAAGCAAGATGTTTTTAGTGCTCAGCACTCCTTATTTTAATTAGCTGCATCAATAGAGAGAAATTTCATATAAATACTGACTCTGCCCTCTAGGTCCTGGACTTGAGTATTACAAGTAGCAAAATGGCATTAGACTGAATTTCTTGTCGCGAAAATTGCTACATACTCTGCTTTTTGGACCCTCTGTGGAACCCTGAGTTTCATGGCACAGTGTTGAATTATTAAGACTATTGTTATGATTTAAACCCAGCCAGCTACTAGGAAGAAAATTAACTCTATCCCAGCCAAAACCAAGATAAATAGCTTGTGGTTTTGTATATAAGCTGTAAGCATTCCTGAACAGTCACACTTTAAAAGTAAAATCTAAAGTAAAAACTAGGAGGCAAACTATTAATCTTGAAACTGTACTTCATAAGGTTATTGCCATATATAATAAATATAATAATATAGGAAGTTTCTTACAGTAAGTTCAGTCCCATCAGCCAAACTGTACTCAAAATCAACTCCCAGTGTGAATTCAATGTCTATGGTACGGAAGTTGCTTGATTCTTTGAGAGTAAATTTGTTTCCATCTTGTTGGAAAGTGATCTTCAAATTATCATGAGCTCCTAACTTTCTTTTCATCATGTTAACACCTAGGAAAATCAATGAACATAAACCAGAAAGAAAAAAAAATCAAACCTGGAGGATCATCTTTGTTTCTTTTTGGTGACTTTTATGTGGTGCAATGAGTTTATTCCAGCATTCTAACCCACATTTTCATTCTTCATCACTTTTTATTGAGGCCATATTCACCAGTACAATTTGTCCAACTGGAATGGTTGTGTTCGTATAATCAAAGTTTATAAAAACTTGAAGTATCAGGATGTTAAAATTACTTGAATCATGTGTTTCTATAGAACTGAAGAATGATTTCCTTCCTGTGTAATTTTAAAAGTAACTTCATATCATCAAATAAATATTTCTGCTGTAGAATTCTGCTGAAAGTATAATTCAGATTGTCTGAGCCTTTTACTCAAACGTAGGCTTAGAGATTCTTTCCTCTGCTGAAGTAAATCTGCTGCAGTAAGTTAAATAGCTTAAGATTCAAATAATGTAATTAAAATTGGAACATTTTGTATTTTTCCCCCTCCTTCTTATGATCTTCTGAAAACAAATACAGTACAGTATGCACAGGCAGAGAGGCAAGCAGCAAAAGGACAGGCTAGCCAGAAGGTAGTTCATAGAAAGCTTGAGTTTTTATTCAGTGATAGTGGTATTATCCTTGTAGAAGGCGTTGGAAAAGTAAGACTTACCCATTGCTTCCATGAACTTTTCATAGTTTTCATTTCTGTCTATTTTCCAAGTACCGTTAAATGCCATGTTTCTGCCAGTTAGACTTCTGAAGTAACATACCTTTGCAAAGAGACTTTATGTACTAGCTTATCTCCACAGCAGTTTATAGGATGATGTGGCTGACTAAAGCTCAACTGATGCACTAGTTCTTTTCAAGGAGAAGATTACTGTACTTTAATCAAATTTCCAGTCCATTCAGCTGCTTTGCTGAATCTTTTCCTTATTGCCCTCAAATCACGACAGTATCTTTATTGCTCATCTTAATAAAGAATTGCTAATCTATTCATTTTATTAATCATATTTGAATTGTAGTGAAAACTATCAGTAAGGTAGACAAAGGAGCCATACAGGGTCCTAGAAGTTGACCAGAGTTACAGTAAAAATAATTTTTTTCGAGACCTTTTGGTCTTAAGATGGAATCTGATATAAACTAGTGTGTTGTAGTTGTGAATACACATGTTCCAACTACAGCTATTCCAGTTCAAGACTTTCACTGCAATAATTTGCAGAGGTTATGTTCAATCTGTCAAGGGAGCTCCTTTCATGAGTGTTCCAGCTGCTGTTCTATGCCTTCCTCAAAGCTGTGATCTTCCATCTTAGAAGTACCTTCTTTAGTTCAACGCTAGGAAGAAGCAGCATCTGCCAGTCTTCTTGTGTTTGCTATCTGTTCTTTCCTCTTTCTGCCTCTTCTTGCAAGGTAAAGAAGCCTGCCAGAGGGAAGGTGTTGAGGTGGTTTTCTGTTAGTGGCAGTGAGGGAAGTATCTCACAATACCTATTTAAGAACACTAGTTAGGCTTTATTTTGTAGTTTTTACGTTATTTTTGCATGTTTTTTACAGTTTCTTCACACATTTTCCTGTGTTTTTTATCACCTTGACTTACATAAAAGTTATAAAATTTGCAAAGGAGCAGGCATAGTTTTAGTAGAGAAAAATACTGGCTCTCTATATATATATTAGAATTCCAGAGCTAACATTTGTTTGGGAAGGGCAAAATTGAAATACTGTATCTCACTGTGGACTGAAGCATTGTCTGGTATAGGCAAGACATTTCAAGATGTTTGACTTAGGGAAACATATGCATGCTAGCCCCTGTAATTGGAGCTGGGTAAAAATTAGCTCTCTAAAATGCATAGTTATGTTAGCATGTGCTAAATCCAAACTCAGTGTCTCAAAAAGTGTCAGAGACCATGCCCAGTGCCCTGCTAATCACAGATGCCTATCTTACCTTTCAGGCTGCTCAGAAAATGGGCAAAATGAGTTTCTGTTAGAGTCAAATTACCTCTTTTTATTGCACTGGGGTGTTTCTTGACCCTTGTAGTTATCATTCTCAATCTATATTATTTATTCGGTATACTTACATAAATACCCAATGTCTGGTTATAGTTTATCCAATTTATTGTTGCATAATAAAGTTAACTCTCTTTACAGTCTTTGCAGAAAGGTCCTTTCTGAGAGTAAGTCAGTGTAGTGTAGTGCAGTGCAACTTTTGAACCACTTCTCTTGTACCCAGTAGAAAATTAAAATTCACATAATTTTAGTATATATAAAATCTAACAAATAGAAAATTACATTTATTTTTGAGCATTTCAAGAAAGCTTTTCTACTTTTCAGATGGGTTATGCATGCTCTCCAAGAAGCTGCTAATTAATTTCATTTAAGAAATGCTAAGTTATCTGAGGTAGTGTTTCTATATTTAAATAAAACTAATGTTAGTGGTTGCTTCCTCATTTGAATCCAGTCTGTCTTTTTAACCTTTGAGAAAGTAACTCAGAGTAGTGACATTCTGCAGGTTAAGAATGAACTTCTACATCAAACTTATGTCAGCAGTTTTTCTGAACCTTAAAACAGGAGGAGGGTCTTCTGAAACAAGTCCTCAACTAAAAGGAAGATCTTTTAGACGTATTTTTCTAGTCAGTTATTGCACAACTTGCCTTTTCCCCTTGTAATTCTTATCTCCCTCAGAAACTTTTGGCTTACCAAACTTTTTTACTTCAAACATTTTTACCATGGGAGCAGCAAGTAGCTGTGTCCTGAATTTCGCATCAAAAACTTGTTGCTCCATTTCTGTCTTATTTTTCCTTTCCTTAACATTTCTTTTCACTGGGCATGAATCTTTAGGATCCCATTCAGATTAGCCCCACAGATCTGTCAGTTAAGTAGGAATCTCCACAGGTGGTCAATATTTATGAGCTTCATAGTGTCTCTGTGTTGGTGTAGCACTGACAGGAGAAAGAACTGTTCTTCTCTGAGGTCTGTTGGAATGTCAGTGCTAGAACAAGCAGCCACTTTTTCAGTCTCTCACAATTTACATGAGTTACTTAGAACTATTAACACACTAAAATTTGACTTCAGTTTTTTTACCAGAATCATATGATACACAGTTTAATCAGAATTCTTTTGAGTTCTTATAAAAGCTGTGTTTCCTTCTAAAATTATGATTTTGTGTTTACAGTATTTTTTGTTTAATGTTGGAATATTCTTCAATCTTTTTCCTTCTTCTGTCTATGTCATCAATGTGTGGCTTTCAAAACTACAGCTTTTGCTTAGATTGTGCATTGAAATACCTGGGTTTTGGTGTTGCTGGTTACATGTAAGTCATAAAAACTAAGGGTGTGTATTCTTGGCTTTGTGGCTTTCTTCATCTTGCAAGCTTCAGAACACTGAAAACAGACTTTTTAACTTTGAAGTTTGATCTTTAAATGAGGTGGATAGAAAAAAATAATTAACTTATATGGTCTTGCCAATCTGATCATGCCAGTCTGTGGTAATCGTGCCAACCTGTATTATGATGGTAATGGACAGTGAGAGTTCAAAGGTCAGGGTGACAAAAATGTTTTTGTAGTGTATTATATTCATCTATCCCATTTATTTTGTGATTTTTCTTCAAGTTATTCTGCTTAAAATTAACAAGGACAATAGATCTCAGCCAAAACTTGGCTGTACCATGGAGTGGTTAAGTTCTGGTACCAGCATAAACATAATATGCTTATGTAAATATTATTATATATATTATTGTATATAAAAAAATATATGAATCCCTGTCAAAATCATGTAGGTTAACTGTTTTCTGTCTGGTAGCTGTGAATTGATTTGTCTATCTTTATATGCGTGTGTTCTAGTGCATGATTCTTCTGTATGTCTTGGGATGGACTGTGAGAATGGTTGGGCACTTTAGCCATTCAAGTTCTTAGGATCCCGTATTGTGGAGTTTTACTAAGCATTTAAACCACAATACTGAAATTTCTGTTGATATGGTAAATAGGTAATTCTGTTTAAAAAATAGTTGGCCAGTAAAAACAACTTTAGCGTAACTATGAGAGGCCTAGCAGCAAAGAACTCAATGGAGCTAATGCCATCTCTTGAGTGAATAATTTCAAAGTACGTATTTTAATTGCATGTTGTATTGCCACAGGATTAGATCATACTTGAGCTAGATTTTCTTTTACTCCAGCTGCCTGTTTGCCAAGTTTCTGATATCATTTTCAATCAAGAGAATCTCCTAGATACTGCTGATAATGCAATCTGCTCAACATAAAGATCAACATTTGAAGATTATTTAGAAATTTCCAGTGAGTATAGATCCATTTCTCTGATTACTTAATAGTGAGCTGTGAATCTTAAAACTTACACTTAACTGTCTGTATACACTCCTGTGTAATGGCTCTGAACCATAAAGTGCTGCATGTTTTTGAGAGTTGATTATTGAACAGAACTGAAGTGCTTCAGCTAGTAAACTCCAGGTTAGAACATCTAGAAGCAAAATACAGGTTTTTAATTAAAGCAGTTACAACTCTGGTATTTAATTCATCCATTACTGCTTGCTAAAGTGAATCCTAGGATTATGGAATAGTAGAATCTACTCTAGTTTTAATGAAAAGAGGGTGACAGTGGATAATTGCCAATAAAGACAAGTGTGCTTTTCCAGTAAAGGTTATATTAATCTCTGAGTATTAGTGCATTTGTCACTTGTCACATAGAGACTGATGTGTTGGTTGACCTATGTGCTTTGTGTCAGATTTATCTAAGGTATTAAAATATATAGTTTCTAGGCAAATAATAGCAAACACATTTAGGGAAGTAGTTTCTTTTAGTTCAGAATATGGAATGTGATCAACGTGTAGGACTGATTTTTAGTCCAATGAGCTAATGATGTACAGTATGGAAAGTCTTCATCAGTCTTTTTGGCTTCCCCAAAATTTGAACTGGACCTCTAGTTCATTTCAGCATAGCTATTTGCTGATTATACACTTTTGCTCTTGATTATCGTACAGCTCCAAACTCCACCAAATATTATTGTGGTTTTCTGGATTACTGACTTGAATGATATCTCACCTGTAAAATAGTAAGCTTCTGATTTCTTTTGAGCTAACATCATAGGAAGAGAGTGCCCTGTATGGCTTAGATATTAAAATATTTATATATCCACAAGGAAAATACGTCTTCAAAGCAAAACTTTCATTTAATATCTCACATAAAAGCAGAATGGACACCCAGATCTTGACTCAGAAAGAGACTATGTATGTGGCCTTGATCAGTTTGATCCCTCTACTTATATGTAAAATAAATTTCCCATCCATTAGAAGCTATATATATATATCATAATGTGCCAGTGAGTTGATTAACTACTACAAAAAAGTTTTATGAACTAATGCCTGTATATGAATGCATCATGTGTAAACCATTGATATGATTTAACCATGGATTTTACTATTAGTTTTTGTTAAAGATCTTTGATTATAAACATCATTAAAGTGTAAATCTGTTTATCAGCCATTACTGGGTGGGCAGTAGCAGGCTATGGCTTAAACTGATCATCCTCATATTTCAGTAGGAAAGAGGATTTTATCTTTACTTGATAGTACAGATACAGAACAGAAAATAATGCAAGTGTTTAGAGTACAGTTCAATCTTTCAGGAAATGTAAAAATAAATTTCTGTCTTAAATAAAATAAGAGCTTTGAAATAATGGGGAAAAAAACATGCAGCCAGGCATTTCAAGAAATTATGGATTGTAAATATAGAATCATAGAATAGTTAGGGTTGGAAAGGAATATCATTTAGTTCCAACCCCCCTGCTATGGGGAGGGACACCCCTACTAAAACATGCCACCCAAGGCTCTGTCAAACCTTGCCTTGAGCACCGCCAGGGATAGAGCATTCACAACCTCCCTGGGCAACCCATTCCAGTGCCTCACCACCCTTAAACTAAAGAATTTCTTCCTTACATCCAATCTAAACTTCCTCTGTTTAACATTGAACCCCTTGTAATCTCACTACAGTTCCTAACGAAGAGTCCCTCCCCAGCATCCCTATAGGTCTCCTTCAGATACTGAAAGGCTGCTATGAGGTCTCCACGCAGCCTTCTCTTCTCCAGGCTGAACTGCCCCAACTTTCTCATCCAGTCTTTATAGGGGAATGTTTGAGCCTCCTCATCATCCTCATGGCCCTCCTCTGGACTTGCTCCAACAGCTCCATGCCCTTTTTATGTTGAGGACACCAGAACTACTCACAATACTCCCAAGTGAGGTCTCATAAGAGCAGAGTAGAGGGGCAGGATCACCTCCCTCTACCTGCTGGTTACGCTCCTTTTCATGCAGCCCATGACACGGTTGGTTTTCTGGGCTGCAAGCGCACACTGCCGGCTCATGTTCATTTTCTCATTGACAGACACCCCAAGTCCTTCTCCACAGGGCTGCTCTGAATCTTCTCTGCCCAACCTATAGTTGTGTGTGGGATTGCTCCAACCCAGATGTAGGACCCTGTACTTGTCATGGTTAAACTTCATGAGGTTGGCATCAGCCCACCTCACAAGCGTGTCAAGGTCCCTCTGGATGGCATTCCTTCCCTCCAACATACCAATCAAACCACACAGCTTGGTGTCATCTGCAAACTTGCTCAGGGCGCACTCAATCCCACTGTCTGGATTGAGCTAGATATCGAGCCATTGAGCACAACTCTTTGCATGCAGCCATCCAGCCAGTTCTTTATCCTCCGAGTGGTCCACCTATCAAATTGATGTCTCTCCAGCTTAGAGACAAAGACATGCTTGTGAGGTGGGCTGATGCCATCCTCATGAAGTTTAACTGTGCCAAGTGCAAGGTCCTCCACCTGGGTCGGAGCAATCCCCGGCACAGCTACAGGTTGGGTGGAGATGAGATTCAGCCCTGCAGAGAAGGACTTGTGGGTGTTGGTCGATGAGAGAATGAACATGATCTGGCAGTGTGCTCTTGCAGCCCAGAAAGCCAACCGTATCGTGGGCTGCATCAAAAGGAGCGTGACCAGCTAATCGAGGGAGGTGATCCTGCCCCTCTACTGTGCTCTTGTGAGACCTCACTTGGATTATTGTGTGCAGTTCTGTTGTCCTCAATGGAAAAAGGCCATGGAACTGTTGGAACAAGTGTGGAGGAGGTCCATGAGGATGATCAGGAGACTGAAGCACCTCCTGTATGAAGATAGGATGAGTGAGTTGAGGCAGTTCAGCCTGGAGAAGAGAAGGCTGCGTAGAGACCTCAGCCTTCCAGTATCTGAAGGGGGCTATAGGGATGCTAGGGAGGGACTCTTCATGAGGGACTGTACTGAGAGGACAAGGAGTAATGTATTCAAACTTAAACAGGGGAAGTTTAGATTGGATCTGAGGAAGAAATTCTTTACTGTGCGGGTGGTGAGGCACTGTAATGGGTTGCCCAGGGAAGTTGTGAATGCTCCATGTCTGGCAGTGTTCATTCAAGGCCGGGTTGGACATAGCCTTCGTTGACATGGTTTAGTGGGAGGTGACCCTGCCCATAGCAGGGCGGTTGGAACTAGATGATCTTAAGGTCCTTTCCAACCCTAACTATTCTGTGATTCTATGTCCTGTGGGACAGTGTCAAGCACTTTGCACAAGTCCAGGTAGATGACATCAACTGCTCTACCCCTGTCCATCAGTTCCATAGCTCCATCATAGAAGGCCACCTGATTGGTCATATCCAAATGAAAATTTACTGCTTATAACATGCGGTACGTTTCAACTTACTTAAATGGAAATTCTAAAGTTCTGTGCATGGCTAAGAAATGCCACTCTCTGAAGGGCTGAAAATCTCAATGCCTGTCAGATTCCATAACTTTAGATCCTAAAGCTAAGTACTGGAACAGCTCACACATTTGAATTATTTCTGGAGAATCTTAAAGGGTGAGATTTCCCAGGAATGTGAAATGCATGTCAGCAATAGCTGTTACCACTGTTACTAAAAATATGGCTAGAGGAATAAGTTACCATCTTTTCCATTTGTTAAAAAGATACCATAGTCGTGCAAGATGTGGAAGACCAAGTATAATACTCTTTTTCACCTTTTCGATAAAAAATACCTCCTTTAAGTTTATATTCTTTTCTCAGCTGGGTAAGAAAGGTATTTGTACTCCTGTTGAAAACTGCGCCGCTTCTCAGAAATGAATTCAGACATTCAGAAAGACTAAGCAAGAGCACAACTAGGTTGGTGAGTGGTATGGAAAGATTGTAGTCCCAACAGCAAATGATTACCTGATCGACGTAGATATACAGAGACAGTTGTTCAGTTGCACTCATAAACTGCAGCTGGTTCAAGCAAGCAGTGCTTGTGTTTTGTGCTGAACTAAATCTTCCCTTCATAACTTTTTGAATGAGGCTGTTATTTGTCAGGGACATACATGCTTTTTGGTTTTGCCTACAGCTAAAAAAGTCAAGCCAGAAATGTTTGTGTGGAGAACCAATAGGCAGAGAAGAAAAATTGGCAGGGAACCCCTTGGTCTAGAATTACTTCTAGGATCAGCAGCTCACACAGGATGAGGCTTTTGTTGTCAAAAATAGTTTTGTCACACTTCTGCTTAGGCACGGGGTTGACTCTTTCCATCTCTTTCATGCGCTACTCCAGGAATACTTGACACTTAGGGTAAGAGGATGGATCTGTGTAACAGTTATATTTGCTAATTCTACTTATCCAATAAATAAATTGATTTCTGAAAGCTAGTAAGTGTAGTTGCAGTGCTCTCTGGTGGTTAGAAGCAGTGAATTATTTTTTGATGTTTTTAACTGAGAAGTACTATACAGTTAAGTAGTACTTAGGCTGTAAGTATCTTGATATTAATAGTGAAGTTTTTTTCTTCTGGATTTCTAGGACTGAGAGAAGTTATTATCAAATACACATTTACACAAGCAATTATTTAAATCAGGAAACAATATTTTGTTGAAAATACAACCTCAGAACTATTACTTAACAAACAGTAAAATTTGACGTCCTTTTTATTTTAAAAAGCATGAAAACAGTACAAAGACAAGAATGAGGAAATCAGTAATAAACAGCCGTTTGACCTTAGAGAATAACCTGACTATATTCTCTTTCAGCTGTACTGTAACAGTTTGACCTTAGAGAATAACCTGACTATATTCTCTTTCAGCTGTACTGTAGGTACTAATGATTCTCTTCTGCAACTAGTTTTACTAAGCAGTCATAGGATAGAAGCAAGCAAGACCTCTTAACATTCAGAAGACTTTAACACTGCTTAAAGGCAAAACATAATATACAGAGTAACCTCCTTAACAAAAATACTGTGCCCAGAAACAATGTATCTGTTCTAACATTTTTAAAAAGCAAAAGAATACATAAACAAACTCAGTGGCTAGCGACTGTGATTTAGATTTTTATTTAACTATAATAGAAATATATATTAAAACTATTTACAGTGCGTTTCATACTACATTCTTTGAGACACATGCAGATGTCTGCCATGTGAATAAATAGAGGGCTCAAATTCTAACTTCAGTTACATCTGTAAGGTAACTCAGGCGTCATCAAGAATAGCTGAATGCAGCAAAGAGCAGGTGAGGCAGATGTTACCAAGGGTAAGAATTTGGTCCCTCTCTATAGGTAAAAAAAAAAGGTGGATTTGACCCATTCCATCATTTTGTACACAGTTCAGTCAAATTCCCACAGACATAAATGGGAATCATCTAATTGACTTCAAATGGGTGTTTGAGCATGCCTTAGGCCCTGGCATGACAAGCTCATGATGTGAAAGTGGAAATATTTATTATATTATAGCAGAAATATTATATAGCATTGTCACATAAATACACATCTACAAACAGTGGTACTTAGATATGTGTTTCTCTATGGAAACAAACTTCTTTATGTGGAAAATAAACTTTCCTATGCAATTTCCATTCATCTAGCAATGATAAGGGTCGAATATCTTGCTGTCACAATCTGCTGCATTTAGCAGGTGTCACTTATTAACAGGTCAGATTCTGTCATGTTTCTTGTTCCTGTGAAAATCCAAACCAAAAAATCCAGCCCTCGTCATTTGTCATACTCCAGACAAACTAATTTTGTTATTCAAGCTCCAATGTTTATGCTTCTCTCAGAGCAGCCTTCTGATATCTGAAGGGGGCCTACAATGATACCAGAGAGGCAGTCTTTATCAGGGACTGTAGGCAAGGGGGAATGGGTTTAAACTGAAACAGGGGGAAGTTCAGGTTAGATATAAGGAAGAACTTCTCTACTTGTGAGGGTGGTGAGGCACTGCCACAAGTTGCCCAAAGAAGTTGTGAATGCTCCATCCCTGGCAGTGTTCAAGGCCAGGCTGGACAGAGCCATGGGTGACATGGTCTAATGTGGGGTGTCCCTGGCCATGGCAAGGTGTTTGGAACTGGATGATCTTAAGGTCCTTTCCAACCCTAACCTTTCTGTGATTCTGTGATCTTTCAAATTAGTGCAAGTCCTTGAAGAAGTACAGAAGGAACTGTGAAATAAAGCTGAAACCTTGTGGAATATAAACTGCGTGTGATCAGACATGAAGAAGAAATTACAGTGTCACAGAGCCAAGACTCCTAACTAAAGCTAAAATTTGCCTGAAATACTAGGTCTCTATAAAACCTTAAAACATGTATGAATTTATTATGAGCAAAGTATTTTTTCCATCTGCTATATTCTTGTGAATAATTGTAAGGGCACCAATCAGATGACTTGAGCAACATCTCCTAATTTTAAGGGGCTAGGGCTGACTCTTTGTAATCCTTCTGCATAATGGGTTTGAAATTCAGTTACCTTGTAATTTTGAGAACTCTTATGTAGAAATTGGACAATGTTCTGATTTAGTCTGTGCCACTGCCAGCTAAAGTGCATTGAACTGTATTTCAGAAGTTTATCTTTATATGCACACAGTTGCTGGAAGATGATGCATAAAATGGGGCTTCAGTCCTGTCTTCTAAAGAGAGATCAGCTGGTCATCAATGAAAGAGTATTCACTTTTATCACTAGCTCACTCATATTCTGTGAAGATAGGAGAGTAATCTGCTCTTAACTTTAAACTGCTACTAATGAAAAGTCAATACCATCTCCAAAATCAACATTATGTTATGTTACCCTTCCATTCTTTTATTGTGTGAGATAATACAAAACCTAGATATTCTACAGTCAATATTAGATTGGATTGCTGGAAAAAAGGTACTACAATAGCTTAAGAGAGTCACTGTTAATTTTATTTAGAAGAGGTAGGATTAATCAGTTATTTTGTGTATGTTAATACATATGACAAGTAATTTTTTCAGAAGGGGAACCAAAGCATGGAGCAGAGTGTACTCTACGCATTGAACTGTGCTGTGGAGTGACTTTTAAAGAAAATTATGCCAACGTCTAAGAACAAATAGGCTACTGACTTAAAAGTCTTCATTGAGACAAGTATTACAAATTAATGGAACAAATCCTGTATCCGAAGACTTAAATATCAAATTTCACAGTGGCTCTAATGGACTTAAAACTGAACTGACAAACTGATCGACTCCATTGCAGCTTGTTTCTTGTATGATCCACACTGACTGCTTTAGGTAGACAATGTAAGTTGGGGAGAATATGTTTGAGACCTTATTAAAAAAAAAAAAAAAAACCAAAAAAAACCCTCATAATGAAATTAATGGCAGCTGTATGGCTGTAATCCACGAGCTACGTTTCAAAATGTTGAATTCTGAAGGCAATGAATTCCAGGCAGCAAACAACCTGGCTTTTCATTTTTGATTTTTTTTTTTTTCTCTTGTCACTTATGTACATTACAAAAGGACTTATTGGTTTCTGCAAACAATTCACTTAAAGCTGACACAAAACCAGCATACTCTGACTTTGCCTTCAGGCAGAGTAAGATGCTAGATGAAGAATTCGATCACTCTGAAATTTTATTAAGTACAGCAGCCTATGCTTTTAAGGTTCTTAAAACAATAGTTTAAAGGGCTTGGTTTTGTAAAAATATTTACAGGTATTATGAAATTTAAATGATTCTTTTGCTAGGAACCACATTTCTATGTATGTTTCAATCTTTGTAGCGGAAGAGATACTGTGGGATGTGTACGGATACGTAATTAAATATATGCACATAATGTAGAACTGTTAACTTTATGTGAACCTTTAAAAAAATGCAACATCATGTCCATTTTTTTCAAGTCACAGGTATAAGCCCAGCACTCCTTTGTAGTAGCTATAAATTTATGTTATACTAAAGGTTTGCTGAACACACAATATAGGCAAAGTAATGCTGGATTCTTAATGGAAATGACATGTCACTACACTAGTATCACTGCAGCTGATTTGCCATGCTGTCACTATGAATTACTAGTCTCAACTGTACTAGCTAGAATACACCTTTATATACATATACTTTAGTCATATTTATATTAAATATGTGTCTCATCAGTTACCATAATAATTACATTTCAGTATCTCAAGCATTCAAGGAAAAGAATATACAAGGACTATGCAAATCCTGAAGCAAAGTTTCCTGTTTATCAAAAAGTACCAAAAAAACTTCTTTCTGGGGAATGTGTTGGGAGGACAGGCTGCTGTCATTTTTATCAAAAGCTGTGACATACTACATACATACATTGTACTGTATGTGCATATAAATACACATATGGAGCACTGCATAACAGTAGCCTTGGAAGTCTATTATTTTTTAATTCCATTATTTTTTTTTTAAATCTTGAAAATAATGAGAAATATTCTGTAGAATTTTTTTTCAAATTCAGCTGCAATAATATTGCATAATAGTAATTACAATATTGGTAGTCATTAAGGAAGTTTGACATAGGATTTAATCAGTGACAAATAGCTTAGGTTGGCAGAAATGCTGCAGACTATTGGAATACCTTGTACCTTGGGGTTGGTCTAATATGTATATTATCTTGAATTGTCTCCCAATTAAAGACAATATTAGTCATCTTCATTTAAATAAAATACCAATGTTACCTTTTTTACTAGTGCAAGTCAATAGATTTCTTACCTTTCTGATCATTAATGGCTCAAATAAAAATGGCAAATCCCTGTAGCATTCTTGACTGGTTTTGCTTTTAGTATTCTTTTTCTCTTATTACTTTAAGGTATTGTGTTTAATCATTGTTAACATTAACTAATGATAAAAGTTATTTTTAAAATATGTTAACATAAAACTTAGAGTGGTTGTAGCCATTTCATAATAGCACTGGCCTCAAGAATCAGTCATTGATAGTCACCAGAAGTGTCACCATTTCTGCATCATTCTGATTCATATCTTTCATCTCTGCTCTTGCAGTTATGTTCTCTTCTGCTATTCCCGCCCATGATTCAGCCTGTTGTTTATGATGATAAATTCAACTTCCAAAGAAAGCTAAAACCAGCATATGAAAATGACCTCGTTTAGTTTCTGTTTCTTTGTGTGCTTCTTGCAGCTTTCTATGAGAGCTGTTCTTCCTGTCAGTTATCTTGTAACATTTCATTGGCCTTCAAGTATTTTTCATTATTCATGGATATTTATGACACTCCTACCATAAAATTCCTAAGACCCCCATTGCTTAGTAATTCACAGGTTTTGGTTTTGGTTTTTGTTTTGGGTTTTTTTTTTGTTTCTCTAAATATAAGACATTTGCTAAGATATTTCTCTAGTGTGAAAAAAACTACTGCATGCACAGATTCTGGGATTTTTTCACTCTAAAGCCCACTTTCATCTCCTGAAAGAGGTTAGCATAGTATGTACTGGATTATGCTCCCCAGAGGTAGTCCCAGTCCTTCCTCTGAACCTCTGGGAAGAGAAAAGGCAAGACTGCTCATTACTTTTATAACGTAATGCAACAAGACTGGAAGAAGAAAAAAGATGTGAAATGCAGCAGTCTTTAAGATACTGGCCATGACATGATCACTAAACAACTATATACATCTGTAAAGTAATAGGCTCTCGGGGACAGTCGAGTAATTGCACTTGTACCTGCTCACAGAATAAGGTAGCAAAAAATACCCTTGCAGATCTTTTTCCATCTCCACCAGCTGTAATAAAAGAAAAACACTATCTTTGTATAACCTTGGCACATACATGGTCATGCTATATCTTGTGGAAAAATAATACAGCAGTGGCAAAACATAAGCCAAATTCATACAGTGTTTAGCAAAATGCAGAAAGAACTCCCCTATAGCTTGTGGTTGTTAAATCAGCATCTCAGTTCCGTTTGGCTTGATTGCTTTCTCCATTAATCAGATTCTTCTCTTGCTGTTCAGCTAAGGATTGCCATTTCTGCCTATTTTTTCTACAGCCATCCAGTAAAGGGTAGCAGGCCTCTGACACATGCGCTAGGGCCTGAAATAAACCAAGAATATGTAGAACGTATTAAATTTAACAACAAAGTAAGTGTTCTTAATGATTGCCTTGAGAGACCAGAATGAATTAAATATGAGGTGTATATTTAATTGAAAATTAACACGTATTTTAAACTTCAAGGAAGACTTCCTGCTGCATATCAAACATGAACAAAGTTGCCTGGCACTAGTGCAGGTTAGACTGAGGTATGGCAAGAGTGTCTGAGCCCACTGATTCTGTAATTACTATGACCAACTGCAAAGTTCGCAGAGAAGAATCCTGGCCCCTCTGCTGGTCACTATACAAAATGTAACATCAGTCAGAATTTCACGTGCAATTCAGGTCTTGCTGAAATAACTTGAGGTAGCAATGCCTAGTTCTCCTGTTACTTCATATACAGACCCTACTGAGTTCCCAGCTTGTATAAATCTCCATAGCTCCTTTGGGTTTTATAGGCTACTTTATTAGTTCCAGTAGACCTAATTGAATTATTGTTCATTTACACCACAAGAATAGGGCTGACATCTCTGTAGTTTTCCTGTTTTATTTATCTGTATATATCTAAACAGCATTTAAAAGTGCTAAATGATACTTTTTAATTGAAAAAAAATTGAAAGGATGAAACACATTGCTTTTATTTTTTTTTTTCACTTAAAAGGAAGACTTGTAGGTCATTCAGTTTAACTGTACTGATTACCCAGCTAACACAAGTGGCAAAATATCAATTCAGTAGGATCTGACCTACTCTGAATAACATGCTAAGTCACATACTTGCAGTGCTGTATTGGGAACTCATTTATGTTTGTGCTGTGTGTCACATTCCTACTGACTGGAGGAAAGCAAAGAAAATTGAAAAGGCTGTCATTTAAACCCTTGTTTGTTTTTGTATCATTTGAATACTGGGTGAGTGAACAGTTTGCTTGTTCATTTTCAAAGTAACACTGAAGTTGTGTATATGTTTTGCCATTTATTACTCACTAAAGAAAACAAAAATCTGTGTAAGCAGGTAATATTTCCTACCTGTACTCCAGTCAAAAGAAACAAAACACTGGCTCAGCTCAAACCATAGCCCCTTCCTTGAATTTACCAGTGCTGTTACTGGTTTTGCCACTTCCTCCTCATAGGGCTCCCCATCCTCTTTAGTACTCTCTGCCCTGTAGGTAAGTCAGTGTCACTTATCTGTTGGGTTAGGACACAAGCTTTTATGTTCTGAACCTATATAAAAATCCTAGACACTGTCAGCCTGCTGTGTGCTGTTCCAGCTCAAGTCAGACTTTGGGACAAGATGACAAGAATGATACACTGAAAGCTTTAAGATGCAACAAAAATGTTCGTATATCAAAATACGTCAATCAGAGAAATATATCATTAATGATGAATGCTAAAGTAATAATTTCTTCAACTGAATAATGAACCATATGCAATATATAAAAAAAAAGACAAGAAAAAACACCCAACTTTTTTACTAAATCACTAGTTTTGTACATGATTTTTATTCTAGTTTTAAATCTGCATCTGTCACAGGCTACAGTGAGCCATTCTGGATTTAGATATTTGCGATTCTTGCTTAGGCATCATACCTCATATAGCTGCAAACAAACAGCATCTATGAATCCAACCTGCATGCTGGGAATTTTATTTTTCTTCTCTCGGTTCATTAGATCCTGCAGATAAGAAGCAAACAAGGTCTGTGTTTAAATGCATTAAATAAAACCCCAGCCAAAAACCAAAGAGAAAGGCTGCAATTAAAAAGTGGCACCTTAAGAAGCACAGCAAGCTCAGCACAGCAGGGTGTCAGTACTTTTGTTACAATGGAGGTAATTTGACAGTGTGACTTGCCTTAGAAGATTGTCTTCAGAATGACAGAGCCCAAATAGCTAGACAAATAACCACACCTACTGGGTTTCAATAGCTTGCAAACAGGTACTAATTTAGGAATGTATTTCCTAGACAATACTGATTTAGAAGAAATAAAGCAGTCTTCTGTTCTGGCTCAGTGGTAATGCCACACCATTGGTGCTTGGGAGCCACAGAAGAAAAGTTACTACTAGGAAGGAGTTGGTCCTATATTCTGGTCAGTGGGAGAAATTGTTCCTTTTGAAAGTACTGATGTGAAGTACCATTTGTAGAAGACATTTTGAAAGAAGTAATTATGCATGATTTTGTCACTTACTGTTGGTTCTATGTTGAGTTCTTTCCGCTCTTTATCTCCTTGGTCAAAGAATTCAGTAGCTATAAGCTCAGCAATCTGTAAGAGATTTCACACATTGAGAGCCCTAAAAGTTCACTAGCTACCTACACTCAAAAGTATTATTTCCTGTCTTTCCTTAGGATATATTGAATTGGGACCCCCATAATGAAACTCTCCAGCTTAAACAGCTGATACTAAGGTACTGTATCAGTTGACTATTGTGTTTTAGTAACACAGAAATGTTGGAAAGAACAAAGATTCCTGATTCACCTTTAGGTTACTGCTAACATGGTGACTTAGCTAAATGCACAGATCTTGCTATAAAGACCTGAGAAGGTCATCAGTCCACATAAAGCACTTTAAGGAGTACTTCCTAGAGTACTTCCGAAGCATTCCACCGCTGCTTTTGCAATAAGGACTGGATGGATGGAGCAGAAGCTATTATACAGTGTTTGTATTCAGCAAATTTTAAATGAAGTATATACCCGTTGCTGAACTGGCCATGGTTTGGTTATGGCTGATAAATCACAGGCAGTCATCAGCATTGCTCTGTAGAAAAAAATAGAAAAACAACAGAAAAAAAGCCTATGAAATGTAGCCACTAGGTCAAGTGATTAATAAAACAGTATAAAATTTCAAGGAACATCAAAGAAACAAGTGAAGTTAAAGTGAAGTTATAAAGGTACCCAAGGCTCAGTGGTGCAGCAGACTTTTGACTATTCGTGTGAAATGAGCACGCAGAAATGAGCAAAGCTGGACCAGCTTATTCAGTGGATTCACATCAAATGAACTGTTTCATTCTATTTGCTACTGGGCAGACATCACATTTATGTATTTATGACATTGGCAGTGACTGCCATTTTGTTTGCAGTATGAGGGCCAAGAACTGGAATAAGAATAGATATAAAACATAACTAAATTAGGCTGGGTTTTAAAGGCACTGAATTTGAAATATGGCATCTTTTCTTTCCAAGAGATCCTATGTAAGCCTGGTTTTCTGTAGCTGTGCATTGCAATATGTCTCTGTTCTTGATGTTCTCTTTTCTTCATTGCTATTAAGGAATCTGCTTCAAAATAAGCTACCTGTCCTGAATCTTTAGTTACTGGTTTCAACAATTCAATATTGAAGTATAAAGTATTCACAGCAAAATAACATGCTACATAGGCAGGAACCCTACACTCTCCTGGGAAGAACAGAAATGTTCATGGAGCTCTGTGTGCTACTTAACAGAGTTTATTGTACAGGTTGCACAGTGTAATTCAGACCCAGGGAGATATTCAGTGACTGACCACTGGCCACTATGTGCTAGTGCCAGTTTGTACATGCCCAGAGCACACAGATCTGCTGGTTTTAATGAAATTAACAGCAATATGACTTTGAAAATCAGGTACCTAATAATAGTAATTGATGACTTCATCATTCTGCTTTTACTTACAAAAATAGCTCCTTCTGTGTAGGATCTTCCCACTTAAATTGCTTCTTCCTTAGAAGTTCAAAAAATTCTCCTCTTCTCCTTTAAGAAAAGTTAAACAAAAGATTTTGCAGCATGCTGACACAATTCAAACATTCAGCAATGACTATCCAGCCAAACTTGCTTTTAACTTACTTTATGTATAGTGCAAGGTCTGTGGCAAGAATGGCTTGTTTTATCATTTTCAGTGTGGCCTTGTATTCTTCAATGGAAAGGCTGCTTAGAATCTGGTTTCCCTTTTACAAAAGAAAAAAAGAGCCAATGTTATCATTAAAATAGGCAACAGCACAGTAGTTTACTGAAATGCCTCTTGGATACCAATTCATTATGAGTTGCTTGCTCATATCCGATGTCATTCTTTTACTCTGCTTCCTTTTGCACATTCCCCAATTTCAAAATAAAAATTCCTGTCTTCTTGAGTAATGCCAGAAAGCTGCACAGTAACAGCATCCTAAGCAACTATTACAAAACAAAATTGCAAGTGGAGCAACATCAAAGCCTTTGAGTCCATTCCATTCATCAAAATTAAATTTGCTGCTAGCTGTATTGTAGCATTTCTCTCTCATCTTCCTCCCGATCCTTCCCTGAAGCAGAGGAACTATAGCAGATTCCAGAATCTGTCTATACACCTCACATCAATGAAAATATTTTCCTTTTATGAAGCAACATAAATTACAGTTTAATTCTATTACATAGAAATATAACTTCAGCAGCCCACTATTAAACCAAAGCACTATGGAGCTGGTAAAATAGCAACTTGCTTATACTTTAGAATTAGTTAATAATATAAACCAAGAATAACTTAGTTTTACTTGCATATTTACTTAACTTAGGTTTGGCTTCACTTTGGAATGTCAACATTAGCAGTGTTTGGTTTGGTCTCATCAGGACTGCTTTGTGTATGTGTAGGCCGGAATGTTTTTTGAAATGAGAGCAAGGACTTGGGTTTGTTTGGTGGTTCATAAGAGGTCATGAAAGTGGCAACATAGTCTTTTGTTTCCTTTGGTTCAAAGAAGTAGGTACTGAAAAGGATATTAGCAAGGCTTCCCTTGTCAAGCAACATTTGGAAAGGTTTGGTGCCATCCAACAATAGAACCATGACTTCAAAACTGCTGCATTTGCATTCTTTACCCAAAAAGGAATAACGATCCCTTAGGAATGTAAAGTGTGGGAATCTATCCAAAAGCTAAAAATAAAAAGTAAATTAGGGAATAGTTTCCTTCAGTGTACACAAAAATGTGGCACTCACTGGACTATTCAGGATCATAAGGCATTGATCAAAATGATGATGTTCCATGATTGAGTGGCAATACAGTTGAGCCAGTGGGTGTTCACTTCTGCAGAGTAAAAAGACCCATCAGATTAAGAAATCAAATTAAACATGCTACTAGTCCAGGAAAGACTTCCCTCTTAATGTTGTTTTCTCGTTAACAGTTTTCCCAGCCCACACAGGTTTGTTCTTAACCAGTTCCTTTCCCTTTTCTGTAAATTCCAAAAAAAAAGCGAATACATTTGGAAGGATGCAAGGGGAGTAAAGGTAAAAAGACAATGCTGTTACTTTTCAGAGCATTGACAGCTCTAGTTTTCTGCCTTCTGTTATTTGTAGAGACCAGCTGCACACAGGTGGAGAGTAATACAAGGAGAATGTACTACAAGGTTTTATGAAGAGTGAAAGTTCCTATATGAAAGGGGAAGACAACAATGACTCATTCACAAGCAAAATTTAAGCGATGGTTTTGGGGTTTGTTACATTTTAAACACAGGCCTCGCATATTCAGTCAGTTCAGCTACTGAACTTGTAAGTATAATGCAGACCTAATCTGAAGCCTGCTGATACCCACGGTTAATTTCCTGCTGACCTCAGTGAACTGTTCTGCAGGGCCCAAAAATGCTGATCAAGTAATTTCCCAGTATTAGTAACTGTACTGGTACTTCATTCATCACCACTCTCTTTGTGACCAACTACTGCAATATTGTTACCTATCTTATGCCCAGGGTAAAATCCAAAAGGGAAACAAGATGTTGGTTGTAGTACAGGCAGAGAAAACCAGCATGAAACCAACTGTGCCAATGCAGAATTTAAAGCTTAGTCCAGAAAAATAGAATTTACTGTTTGAGTAGCTTTAGATAAAACATAGAAACTTCTCTCTGAGGGTTTCTAATTTACCCTGTTCCTCACTACATAACATTCTTAATTTTTGCTGTTGTATCTTCATTTTCAGCCCCTGGTTCCATGTTGCTTATGTCATCTCTTCAAATAAATCTGGATTCTTTTGCAAGTCTGTTTGGCTGCTGATCCTGAATCCATTATTCTTAATGATAAACTGGCTTACAGATGTTTAATCATGTCAGAAATTCCTTTTTAGCATATAGTTCCTTGGGACTTTTTGTATGGTTAAGGATCATTCATATGAATTAGTAGCTGCAGGACTGGGTTCCTGTGTAAGGGACTGCACACAGGGACTCAATAAAAGACCTAAGAGAAGACTCTGGGAATTTCAGAAGCACAAAAATGTGGAGAAAAAGATGGAAAGACAAACTAAAATGAGGAATGGGAGAATAAAGGATGCAATCCTCTGAGGATTATGGGCTGATTGCCCAGTACCTCCTCTAAGACCACTGCAAAAGGCATAGCAAGTATGCTTGTGTGTTTCTGTAGTGAAACAAACTGTAGTATGGTGCCAATGCATGCTGGGTGAAAATTCCTATTGAGTTAAGTGGGATGCATACTGTGTTCCCTGAAGTTCATCCTGACTGAAGAGAGAAATATGTGGGAAGTATCTTAGTTTATCTTTCCAAGTTCTGCACCAAACTAGAGCTTGCTCTGTACTTACAGACCCTGGCTGTCTGGAAAGACACAAGTACTGTAAATAAACTCAGGTCCTACTACTATAGTATGCAGCATTTCTGTTAAACCACTGTGCTGAGCTAAAGGACACCATTGCCTTCTGAACACAGTGGTTTGGTTATGCAGTATTCATACTCTGGGCTTGCCTACTTTACATGTGGGTTTGGAAGAAAAAGAAAATAAATCCTCAGCCTATCTACCAAAAGACCTTTCAGCAGTTTCTTTCCTGTAATTTCTACTACCAGGAACATTTTAATTTTTGAAACCCTTTTGCTTAAGAAAAAAATCATATGCTAAGTAGCCACAAGATACTTAAGAAACAAAAGGGATCCATTCCTAGAAAAGTAACTTTTCAAAGAAATGAGGGATTTAAAAAGCAAAATTCATAGAACTTTCCATTGCAAAACATTTCTTAAGCTGTAATCATTGCCGCCTTACAGCATGTGAAAATGTTAGATTTTGCTGTCTCTGATACTTTCCCAGGACATTTCTGAGAGAAGATGACGCATCTCCAGATGTCTTCCAGGAAATTTATTTTTAAATAAATAAAGCAAAAAATAGCTAACTGGTTCCAATCACTGCAAGGTTACAGTTACTGCTGGAATCCCCTATTAAGAAACGAGAAAAAGGTTACTCTTTCAATTTTGGGGACTTTGGTTGTTTTTAATTTGCTTTACACATCACTTAGTGTTATTCTGAGCGCATCTATATGAATGGCTGGAATTCTGCTTCAGCTTACTTACTTTCTGCCTTTTAATATTCGCTGCCTCAGGCAAACTTTTCCTCCCCTAGTATCTTACTCTACGCACAGTGAAAACAGCAGACCACTTCTTCCACCCTCCAACTCTCCTAGAAAAAGAAGTATGTACTTCTGCGTATCTTTTCTTCATCTCTGGTCAGATCAGGATGCATTGCCAAATCACAGTAGTTACACTATACCATGTTTTTTAAGTCAAGCTATTTATTTAAGGAAAGATTGTATACTGTTACTTGAATACTAAATTCACTGAAAAACACATTTTGGGCAGATCTGAAACTACTGATATATTATAAAATACCTAAGTATTTTTAGTTAAAAATTAAAATATGGAGAAAATTTTAGAAGAGTTCAGATGCCCTATTTTGATAACTTCAAAGTAAAACGTTTAGTAAAAATATTTTGTTTCGAAGTATGTTTCGACTTTTTATGTTGTAAAAGTTTCTCTGTAATTCTAGAATTAATCAAAGTTGAAGAGCACAGATAATAACAAATCAACTTAAAATAGTCATACATTTGTAATGTGTGTAAATATTAGCTTATCTAAAGCAACTTACAACTCTAGAAAAACATGAGTTCAACATGGTAGGGAGACACCTTGATATCAGATAGCTGTGGATCTCAGCTCAGAGACCCACAGATGGTTGAGACTAGACATGGAGCAGCTGGCTGGGCAAGGAGAAATCTGAAAAGCTTCACATTTCCTACAAGTTGTCCCTTAGAAGCTGGGACCTTTTGCTGTCACTGTAGGGGAAATGAGGAATGTGACTTCTGAAACAGGAGTTTGAAGATACTGCCTCTGCACAGCCTACTAAGAGTTCACTTCATCTGCCATTTTAATTAGTCCACAACAGGTGCTGTGCATCTTTGCTGTGGACTCTTGAATGCTTCTGGATGTTCTTGCGCTTACTACTTTGTTAAAAACCTGCTCCTTTATGCAGCCTCACATTATCAAGTCAAATAGGTTGCACTTAATTTAGCCCTGTGGTTTTGGTTTTCATTTGTTTTTACTTAACTTCTCTCAGACTTACCTCTGTATGTAAGAGTTGTTCACTCCTCTGTGATCCAAATCATGGCTTAGAGTTGCTATCAGCAAAGCCAGTGTTTCTAAGTCAGTCAGTTTGCTCTATATGTAGACAGTAACATAATAAGTGAGTTAGTTTTGTGATGGGGATTTATTTTGCACAATGTGTTTTGTATCTGCTGTCTTGGCTTTACCACACAGCAGATACAGTTCTAGCCGAAGGAGAAGAAGGACGTAAAATGGGATGCTGAGAATAAGGATTATCTCTGAAGTTGCGGTGAACACTAATAATCATTCTCCTCCATCTCAATGCAGACATCAATGGAGACACCACTTAGCCCTATTTATACTGATGAGAAAACTGATATGAGGAAGTGGCTTGCATATCACGTGACAGTGAAGAGAGAGCGTGAGGAATCATTTAAAGTTCTGACCCCATGACATTTAGCTCAGCTCTTCCATTACCTCAAGGGAGTTAGGCTACATTCCAGGTATAAACATTTCTTATAAAATGTCCTTGGAATAATAAGAAGGAAAAAATTACACGTTCATCGATTACTGGACAAATAAGTGAACAGAAGTTTAAAGCCCATGGAAGACAAAATTAACCACTACCTGACTCATTATTCTGAGTTCCTTCTGGACCTCTAAAACAGATTACTGGACAGGTTATGGTTTCTCTTTTGTGACTATTTCATATCTTTAATATTGTTCAACAGTATTAGATAGAAAATTTATTTAAATCTGTCCAGTAAGAAATAGAAGCTGGACAAAGCTACACTGTTGATGCAACATTTCATAATGGGACAAGAGCCACAGGCACAAGAGTCAGTTCAGGAACTGGAAGAACAGCTTGTGACAGCACTGCCACTGGGGGGCTGCACCCTCTGTACAATCAAAGCCAAATTTTCTTTAAGCAGTTACAACTTCTGTAGATTTGCATCTGTTTTCTAGAAGTGAAGCCTATCCTTAGTGTAGTTAAAAGACAAATCCGCTTGGAAATGACTGATGTTCCTGCTAGGAAGATTTGTCCCCCGTCATGTAGTTTTCTGCTCAAACTAGAGAAAACGTTCGAAACTTATGATCAACGCCATTCTGACTCCAGAATCTAGGATATGAAAATCACTGTAGAGTGAATCTAATGTAGTAAGGAATAAAGGAGTTTGTGGAAATTACAGTAGAGACAGACAGGATTCCAAAAATAGCAAGCAAGCTATCAGGATCATCAGACCTAGACCACACACAGAGCAAAACTACCATGTCCACTGCAGTATAGAAGGAATATGAAGCTTTTGTTTTTGTCTCTTCCAGCACCTTGTCTTCTTTTTTTGTGAGACAAATTTTCAGAGGAAAGGAATGCCTTCATTATTGATACTAGATTTTGGTCTATAAACAGGATTTATGAATTCTCTTAGAAGTGTTTACTGAAAAATAAAATAAACCACATAATAACAATGGTCTGAAATCAAAGTGAAGAAACACGTTAATACAGAATAAATAGACACATTGTCTTTTCTTCATGAATATAAAAAAATATCTACAAACATATTTTGGAAAAATCTTGAATTGTATCTCTCATATTCTGGGGATCATCTAGCTCTTAGATATTTGTACTAAAGATTAAGTTGTTTTTTAAAAGATATTATATGTCTTTTAAGTGGAAGCTTGAACAATTGTTCAAAAGCATTAAAATGAGCATTTAAATCTAGATTTCCAAAAATATTCTACTGTTTGTCTAAAGCTGTACTCAGCTCTGTTTGGATTTAAAAAGTTTCCTGTTGAATATTATAAAGAAACATCCTGAAAGAGGGTCAGTCTTTTTCTTCTCCACTTTTCTGACTTGTTTGTAGCATAAGAATTAACTTTAAAAAAGGGCATAATCATGCATGTGTTTCATTTGAGATCTTCCCACTGTGAGTATCCACCTAATCATTTCCAGATGATTTAACTGAAACTGGGTATATAACAAGACAGCAGCAATTTCACAAACCAAGCCCTTAAAGCTGTAAACCTTCAGCAACAATATGTTGACTTCACCAGCAATGCCACAGAATGATGAACATCTTACTGACATGGCAAACAGAACCATGCATCATTAAAAATTTTTTTTTAGGAGAAACAGCAAAATGTACCTGAATTTTACCAGATTTTAAAGCAGCAAACATGCACTGTGCTGTATTAAAGGCATGTCTCCAATTGTGATAAGCAACATTTTTCCGGTAGTTTTTCTTTACACTTAAAATCCATCTGCAGAGGACCTTTAAGAAACAGCATCACATAGTTAACTGTAAATGTATTTGAAATCTATTATTTCTATGAAAACAAATATTTCTGTAATATTCCTGCTTGAAAACTCTCATAGCAAAAAAAAAAATAATTGTTCCTTTTGACTTATAAAAGTTCAAATGTAACATACTTGTAACTGCCTACATAGATAAGAATATGCTTACATCCCCTAGTTCAGCCTTTCATTGAGTACATAATACTTGTGTGTTTGGGCTTTTATTACTAATGGCTAAGTGCTATTAATTCAGAAACTGAGTTAATTTGAGCTAACTGGGAGAAAAAAATCCTTGTTTGCAACAACATATTTGACAGAGAATGGGTTTTTTTAGTTACAGAGCTCTCTTAAGAGCTGTTTTGATAATGAACTTGTGGCTCTTCCCTCACATCAGCTTGTCAAAACACAAGTAGAATAGGACTTCCGAAAGGAAATAAGTATGACAGAAAGACAGTGATCACTTTATTGTTGGCTAGTATTTTTTTATGCACGAAGAAAGTATGTCCTGGATGTTTTCCAAAACAAATTATGGGTTATACTTCTAAAAACATGAAAGGTGTGAAGATCTGATAGTAATTCAATGTGTACTAGGAAGGTCCCTTTGTATAAATGAGCACAGCATACTGCTCTATGTTAAATGCTGGCTTTGCTTTGTTCAAGAAAATTTTTAGTATTTCTAGTGAAACATTGTGTACTTACAGAAATTAAAATTCAGTTTCATTCATCCACATAAATGATTCCACACAGAAAAAGCAGCAGGGTTCTCTACCTTTCCACTTAAAAAGGAGTGCTATGCTACTGCCAGTTTTCTTTAGTTCTAGTAAGGAAAGTTGAAAGTGTAGCTTCAAAGCTGTCATAGAATCATAGAATAGTTAGGGTTGGAAAAGACCTTTAAGATCATCTAGTTCCAACCCCCCTGCCATGGGCAGGGACACCTCACACTAAACCATGTCACCCAAGGCTATGTC
>JASSUY010034877.1:0-26632 GCA_032466535.1 Forpus xanthops | reverse complement strand
TTTCATGTGCCTCAGCATGCCTTCCAGGACAATTCGCTCCAAGATTTTGCCAGGCACAGAGGTGAGGCTGACTGGTCCGTAGTTCCCTGCTCATCCATTTTCCCCTTCTTGAAAATGGGGTTATATTTCCCTTTTTCCAGTCATCAGGAACTTCAGCTGACTGCCATGATTTTTCAAATATGATGGACAGTGAGGGGCTCAGCAACTTCATCTGCAAACTCCTTCAGGATCCATGGATAGATTTCATCAGGTCCCATGGACGTGTATATGTTCAGGTTCCTAAGATGGTCTGGAACTTCTCCTACAGTGGGCCCAGGGCCTTCATTCTCACTGTCCTTGTATCTGCCTTCCAAGACTTGGGTGGTATGTTCAGAACATTTTCTGGTGAAGACTGAGGCAAAGAAGTTGTTAAGAACCTCAGCCTTCTCCAAATCCAAGGTAGCCAGATCTCCCGATACCTTCTGAAGAGGGCCCACATTGTCCCTAGCCTGTCTTTTATTTGGAATGTACCTATAGAATCCCTTCCTGTCATCCTTAACATCCTAGCCAAGTTTAATTCTAACTGGGCCTTCTCTTTCCTTACCTGTTTCCTAGCTTCCCGGACAACATCTCTGTATTCTTCCCACGCTGCCTGTCCCTGCTATCACCTTTTCTAAGCCTCTTTTCTGCTTTGAATTTTCCTCAGCAGCTCCTTATCCATCCAAGGATATCTCCTGGCCCTCCTGCTGCACTTCCTTCTATTAGGGATGCATTGCTCCCGAGCTTGCAGAAGGATGTTTCAGTCTTTACTGTCTCTGCAAACTATAAAGATGCCCCTCATCTCTCATCTAATCTTTTGTGGAGGAAGGACTAAGTTAATTACTTTATTACCCTGTACAGACATAGAGACATTATTGTCAACTTTGTAACAGTCTTTCACTTACTGAAAAGTTCTGTTTTTCAATATTCTGTTTTCTGGAGAAAGCCAGATTAATGAAT
Source organism: Forpus xanthops (assembly GCA_032466535.1). Lineage (NCBI taxonomy): Eukaryota > Metazoa > Chordata > Aves > Psittaciformes > Psittacidae > Forpus > Forpus xanthops. The sequence goes on along the minus strand of JASSUY010034877.1, from coordinate 25,654 downwards.
TCAAATTTTGCTCAATTCCTCAATTCTTATTTCTTTAAAAATGACTTTATATCTCTTTGTGCCTCTACAAATCATAAGCTACAATATAATTACTCTATGGGTATTTAATACCAGTCTATCAGGAAAGAATGAAATTTGCTCCTCTTTGCTACTATCACAAATTATTGACTTTTACTCGGTTTCTAATACTAGTAGCTGTGAAGTCTCTGTTACCACTTCTGTTTACCATTTTTAATTTACACATTTGACTGCTTTTGTTAAGTCTTTAAATATTTGTTCTTACTGATTTTGAAACATTGCTATATATTCTCAAACTCATTTGAATTTTAACCGAGTCCTCTACTTCCAAACCCCAAGTTTTCTGAAAGTGTTGTGCAGTCCATTAACTGAATTACTGATTATTCAGTAGAACCAAACTAAGGTCACACTGCAGTACTGCCCACTTTACATGACTTCCTCATTTGCTAACTAATCTTCCATACATATTTCCATTTATATTTACTGTAAACTTATTTCACTATTCTCCTAATTTTCTAATACTTAAGTTGCCTCTACATGAAAAAAACATTTGACAACATTCATACCTCATGTTTCATTTGGAAATTTTGCACCAGGTTGAGGTCTGTGAACATTCGTATTGTACACAGTGTTGTTTCAAAATCTGATAGCTCAAAATCACTGAAGTTGAAGTCAGTTAGGTTGAGAGATTGTGCAGATGGTATTACAGCAGCCTAGAGAAGAGTAACAGAACACAACTTAGAGTAGGAAAGAAAAGCATAACATAAATATTGGCTTTTTCCACAGAAAAGTGTTGAGATACTCAGTTTTAACTTCATATTACAGTGAAACCTGATGATTACTTTTCATTTATTTTTCCTTAAACTTTCTCGTTTAACATTCCCTTATATCCTTAGATTTAACACACACTTTGCCATAGATCAAACGAATAAGGGAAGGATTACCTGGTCAGCCTGTCACCTAAACCACCAAAGGCAAATTGTAACCAAGAGTATGTATGAAACTGGGAGACTGAGAAATTAAGGCAGTGGAGTGTTACATTTTTATGGATGTGCATACATAAAAATCTATAACCGTTTACATTTTTCTAAAAATGGTGAGAAAAGAGGTGTCAGTAGAACAGAATACCTAACAGAATCCATATTCAGCACTACGGTAGTCAGAACATGCCCACAGGTAGAATTTTCTCTGGTCTAGAAACCTGAAAAATGAGGCTTCACCTGTGATCCATAATCTTTAAAACCTTTGGACTGTGTTTTTGATCAAATCCGAATACAGTCATAAACCTTCAATATGAAATGTGAAATCATAAAGTACACAAAAAAACCCAGCTGTATACTTTTACAAATCTGTAACTTTTATTATCAGTAACATCTCCATGTATTACATGTATTACAACTTGGTTGTAATTGTTGACTTTCAACATACAGATGTTAAGGTTGCTAACAAAATAAATGGTCTTACACTACAGAACACAATATCTTTTTCTTTTAAGTAAAATAAAAGGTAGAGTTCTCAGTGCTACTTCTTTACAGTTGTTTCGCCTCAATATGAGTGTGGTTTAAAAGAAGGTCAGATAAAACTGAAATGGTGAAAGGAATAAACCTATGTGTTCCTTTTCTTCTTTGTAGTTCTAGGGGAAAGACATTTCTCCAATGTGGGGAATTGTGTTCTGGAAGGCCGAGACACTGAAAAGGAAGCATGTTTCATAATCTGCAACATTTTTACATGTAGCATACAAATCAGCTCTCCCCATAACTATGTCTAACAATCTCTGTTCCATATAAATGTGCTGTTATCTTTCCTGGGTGTCAATATTGGAAAGTCACGAAAGTTTATGTAAAACAGGATTTGCACAGGAAAAGAATCCATCATTCTTACACATTTCTTGTACCAGTAGTTTTGTGTCCCGCAATTTGGATTCATGTGATATTTCACCTATGAGCATGTGAAAGATCCACAAGGCCAGTATATTCAGTGGAAAATAAAGTGACCATTCACAGAACTCTAATGACATAATCTTGAAAAACTGCAACTGAGGTCTGGTATTTCATGGGGAAAGGAGCTGGAAGGGCACAGTAGGAGCTCAACAGAACACCCCATGCCTGTGTTCTGACTTCATTCACAATTTATATTTCCCTTCCTTGATCTCCTGCCTTTGACAGCCAGAACAGCAACTTTGATTTCAGCTGAGAACATTTCAGCATAAAAAGCTGCACATTGAAATCTTAGCTGCTCTTGAAAAGAAAGAGAGTTAGCAACTACAAAGAAATCGAATCATTCAGATTTACAAAGAAAATCAAACTGCAAAAAAGCAGAAGATCACTACTTTCATAATAGACAACACAGTCAGAAAGTCTATATGCCATAGGGGATTTTTTCAGTAATCAAAGTTGTGGAATGTGGCACCAAAGAAAGAATATAAGCTTTCTAAAGAAAAGAATAATGCCTAAAGAAGCAATTTGATGAATGGTTGCTGAATTAGGTATCTTGTACACAAAAGTACAAAGAAGAAACCAAATGACCAATGAAGTGGCTAGATCTGCACTGCTATATACAGAAGGACATGGACCATTCTCTAGCAGTGAGGTGAAAGGCTACAAACTGATTTGTCCATACGACATAGCACTTGGTCTGTGGTTTGCTTTGAGCAATATGTGGTGGCCTGAGGTTCCAAGATACCCTTATTTTTAAGGCCTGTTTTTCTTTTTTTTTTCTTTTGAGCTTAAATTATCTGAACTAATCTGACTGCTCTGTTAAAATTCAGAGTGATGATTTCATAGCATGAAAATCTTGTATCAATAAGCAACAGTGTGGTGGGACTGAGGTCTAAAATCTGTGTGATGCCAACCATTCCAGAAATAACCTTAGTCTTGTGCCTTGTTCTGTGGCACCTTGCTTGTTCAGTCCTGTCCCATATTACCCAGCTTGTGGTCTTCTCTATCTGCCTTCCTCTCCACCCCTCCATCCTTCCCATTTTTCTTTTCGTGCTGCAGGGTGATGCTGTTTCCCCAGAAAGTCCGCTCTAACAGAGAGAACTGAAGAGACTAAGCACAGGCTGTGCTTTGAACTATACTTGAAATTGTAGCTATAGTTATTCCTTAGGCAGTGGTTTCTAAACCCAGAATTAAACATGAGCAGAATAGGACACTGCACAGAAAAGTAACTGTAAAAATAATAAAAAATAATCATAATTGCATTAACAATTATATTCAAAATTTCTCTGTAAGGCAGTAAAGTTGCAACCATAACTTGGGATGCTTGCAATGTACCGAAGTTATAAAATATACAACATTCAGACTTAGCTGCAGACAAGCGTTCTCAACATTTCGCTTCTGAAATACCTAACTGTTGTGCAACATTGCATTAGCTGTTACTGGCACGCAAACTCATGAGGAAGGCAGTTGGTATACTGCTTCTCCTGTAAATAACTGCAGCTCTTTAGCCAACCTATATCCTTGCAATGTATATCTTTCATGTAATGTATTGATTCAACTTAGAAACTGATCAGTTTCAGCTTCACTGCCTTTTTTATTTCTGGAAGATGTGCTTCTACATGTTTAGGGCTCACATCCATGCCTTTTGTTGTTCTATTAGTTGAGCATTTCTAAAGTAATAGTAAAAAATTCAATTACCGCTGTTACCTGCAGCTCCCTTGTTTCCTCCTCAGCAGCAGAAGCATGGTATGAGAGAACCTAAAGAAAGAGGAAAGTAGCCATTAGTACAAACAAAAGAGCAATGTGGTGAAAAGGTATTTTTCCTAAAGCAGAATTCTCAGTTTGCAGCTGCACGGTTTTGCATTGCATTGCATTTGCTGATGAAATTTAGTTTCCATGCAGGACCCATGCTGGTTTTAAGGGAGCTCTCAGGAAGCATATGAAGAGATATCTGTAGCTTTCAAAAATCTCCCACAGCACAGAATCTTCTTGAGATAATTAGTTTCTATAAAAGAGCAAAGAACTCTGATTTTTCCCTTGCAAGTTTTTGTGCCCCACTGTCAAAGACAAATAATACACAAAACAGCTATAAATATGAGCCTGACATTGTTACCATAGTAATACTTTCAGGAATTTCTTCAGACATAAAATAAAGTTTTGCCGTAACTGAAACTTGGCAAAAAATCTGAAAGACAGTATTTTTGGTTTAAATTAACAAAATAAGCTTGTATCTTTTTAGCTGTTGAGAACCAAGGATATGAAAATGTTATGAGGTTTTTTTAACAACCAGAAACTGACATTTTATGAAAAGAAGCCATCTCATATAACAACCTATAACCTGCCTGGACTCTCTATGTTACCTATAAAGTGTTATAGTAGGAGAGAGAATTGCTCATTTGCCATGTAAACAAACAACTCTTTTTTTAAGCCCTGAAATGGTCTTGACAATAATTTTACCGCATTTTATTTAACATTGCTTAATACAGGTCTATTTGAGAGTTTTAACATTTCTTGTAAAGGCTATAGGGTACATAATCCCCATTTAGGAATTCTGTAAACACTCAGTTTACACAATGAGTGTTAGGAGATCCAAAGTCTACAAATTTTGGATTTTCAGCTTCAAGTGATCACGTCCAAGTAACTCAGCTTCTCAGACTGAAGCCCTCTTTAGCTATTAACCTTAACCCTCATCATTTCAAAGGCTGAGGCCAAATGACATTCATGTTGATATGGTCTTGATGGAGTCTGAAGAAATTACTGAAAACCTACAATAATGCCGCTTTTACTCCACAAACTGTTTTGTCTAAAGGACTGAGCCAAAATCATCACAGAAAACCTCAGACCAGAAAAGGAAGCCCTAATCCACCAAACTGTTTCCTCTTCCTACGCAACAGAACAAAGTCACTATTTTGCCAATGTGTAGCCTCATGTAGAGGAAAAGATGCATTCAGCTCACAACAAAATCACCTGAGTAAGGTTAAAACACAATACCAAGTTAAAGAGTCTGCTGGCAGATACAGAAACAAGCAGAAAAATTCCTGTGCAACTCAACAGGCCAAATGCTATTCTTGTAGGGGAGAACAATTTCTGTTCAGTATCTGTGCAACAAGCTGCACTTCTGTGTAGAACAGACAGGATCTTGGAGGAACTTAGGATCCATTTGAGCTAATGAAAGACCACCTAGATTTTGAGCTCACCTCTAATGTCACCATTTGTTTGGCCATGGCTCTTTCTACAGCTTCATACATCTGTGTATTCTGGATTCCCAAGCCACAAAAGATGACAAATGCTTCCAGGAACTGTTCATCATTTCTGTTGAAAGCCTTGATTTTGCCTGAATTTTCTTCCATCTTATTGACAAGCTGGCAAACCCCTATGCCAGGATACAGAAATTAAAAGATGTAAACCAGAGAATTGCCAACATATCACCTATTGTATGGAACATCAAGAGAAAAATTGAGGCTACAACAGCTTAGCCTATAGTATAAACCAGCAATAGACATAAAGGTGATACACAGGAGTACTACAGGATTTCACCGGAGGTTTTTTAGAGTAATATCACTGTATTGCAGAGTAAATGCTAAAACGTTCTATATTACTTAGTAGATTCAGAAGTATTTCTTAGGATTTGCAAACCACAAATGTAGGGCTTTACAGACATGATTATCTTGTGAGATTCCAGGGTCATTTTATTATTAATAGTATTCTAGATTGATTTAATCCCTAAAGACAATTTGTCCTTTAGAGGCTAATTAGACTTTTGTAACCATGCCAAAAGAACTTTTGTGAAAGTCAGAACAGTGGTACACAGAGTTTTCACTTCCATATTTGACTCAGTACTGGAAATTTTTTTAAATAAATGAACTAAACAGAGAATACCCAAGTTGAGGCTCAAAGCTAAAGTATACTCACCAGTTCTATGAGGATGTGATTGAATTACAGCCTGCTCCAAAGACTGCTGAGCTCACTGAAAAGCATCTTACTGAATTTGACTTGTAAGGTTCAAAATTTGTTGATATGTTGATACTGAATTTGACTTGTAAGGTTCAAACTTTGTTGACTATCTTGATAGCTGCATCTCTTTATTATTTATTAAGAATTTCTGGACTTTGATGTGCACATGCCACTGACAGGTTAACTTCGACCAAACCTTGCTGCAACTTAAATCCTTGACCCAATTTTTAAGCAGAGGGAAATTCAGACATACACCTCACTTTAGTTTTTGGCAGGGTTTTTTTTTAGGAAGTTTCTGCTAAGAAATCAGAGTATCAATTAAAGCAGCTGAACTATAAGTATACGTTGTCTTTGGCCAAAACTTCTCTGTGCGTGATTATTCTCTTTTAAATGAATCCAAATGTTTTCTCACTCTCACGAGTGTTAAGTACTAACAGTTTCAAGCACAAAACCTAGCATTTTTCCTGGTCACATGCAAACTGTGTTTTTAGAAGAACACTGGTGTTGCATGTAGAACTTTAATGTCTGTTGACAGTGTAACACTGCCTTGTTTCCAAAGTACATTCTGGTTGGGGAACTTATTTTAGTGTAAGAGTCACCTCTAAAGAGATCAGTAAGGATATTGTAACTGCAGCTGTAAACTGTTGTGGCAGGGGTTGTGGTACATGAATACTGCAAACAGGATTCTGAACCTTTTTGGAATGAGATGACTATATACTTGAATAATAGCAAAAATACATAATCCCAGCAAATAAAGATTAACTAAGAGCAAGATTAACTTTTCCTGGGAAAAAGAAGCTGACTCTACAGCAAAATGTCATGAAAATCACTTTCAGATCTTTGTTTAGTACTGTTTATGACATTTAATTATTTCCACAGCAACTGTGATGTAACAAATACAAGATTAGGAGTCAAAAGTGAGTAAGTCACAAAGCCAAAAGAATTCTTTAAAGACATAGTATTTGCACAATGTCTCTTAAAAAATATTAAAAAATGGGGGAACTGCAAGAAATATACTATCTAGTACTTAAGACCTTTTAATCTTTTCAGAAGCTTCCCCAAAGCATTGAGGGGCCCATACGTTAAAGAAACTCAAAAGTCTTTTATTGGGACATAGTTATAAAACAACAGAAAAATTCTTTAGATTTTCTCACCCCATGCCCATCTGCACAGCCCACTTACCAAATTCTGGTAAATGAAATGAAAATCTAAATCTTAAAAATGAAAAAGTAGACTTATAGTAATAGTCTTACATAGTATATAGTATGCTAATGGAACTTCTGCATATTGTCCCAAAGACAACTTCTTAACCTTGCCCTATTACAGATCTGAACATTAGGCAGGCTGTGAAACCTTAAAAGAATTTAAGGAACACTTCCCAGTGAGAATTACTCAGAGTTGGAAAACCCACCTAAATGGATAGCCTTATTAAAACCTTCAGTTTTAATTTCCACAGTAAATAACAGTAGAAAAAAATATATGAAGTCAGGCATGACTGCCTTAAAAGCGTAGTGACATATCTCTAATTAAAGTTCAACAGTTCAATATTTGTCTTGGTCTTCTAGAGTCTGGTGGAATATTTAAACAACGTAATAAAAGAACTAATTAAAGAAGCTGATATCAAAAGAAATTTCAGAGAACTCCATCAGATAAAGATGATGCTTCTCTTTCTGCTCCAGGAGTTAAAACCAAACCAAATCAAAACAAACAAACGAATAAAAAAACCCAACAAACTTAAAAACCCCAAACTTGTCTTCATGGAAAAGGGACCTCATATTTACTATATACATTGGATTATGTAGTTTTGCCACAATTCTCAAGAAAAATTATTTGAAGAGCATTCAATGTATGAATCTTTGCATAGCTGAGTCTCATTCGAGGAAACTGTGCAGTTCAGATCACCTTTCCACATGCCACCACTGCTGCCTAAAAGCCCAGCACTACAGAGAACTGAGGCATGAAGGGTTTATTTACTGATTTAGGTCTTCATTTCCTTTCACTGCCTTGTAAAAAGGTCTGTACAAGCAATAGGAGTAACTGACTCTCTGAATAGGAAGCAATGAAAATAATTTTACTTACAGAAAATTTTTGATTGCAAGTATAAAACCAGTGAAGTATCACAAGAGTGCTGCACATACTTGGTAACTTACTAGGTAAGCAATTTACAGTCAAGGTTGTAGTGGATTTAAAAACATGATAATTAAGAATCTTTTTTCCTGGGTTGAGATTCCATGTTGCTGAGATCCTACAGCAAAGCACAGAAATATTTCTATGAAATGTACAAAGATATTTTTTGTAAAGATACCTACCTATCACTTTATTTTTTTTCCCATTTTTTATTGGTGTACACAGCAAACTCTTTATGTGTTGACTTACATTTTCTGCAATGTCATTCTGTAAAACAAACAAAAACCACAGTTATAATTTAAAAGACTAATATTCAAAGTGAAAAAAGTGAAAAAGCTGTAGAGCTGGGATCAGAGAGTTTGCACATCTTTGGCTGGATGGCATAATAAACACTGTATCTGATACAAGCTTTGGTGAATAATAAAATATGATGATGATAATCTTGATTCCATAGTTTACAGTGGCTTGTGTGATTGTGCTAACAATGTGCTAACTTTATAATAGATCCTTTCATAAGAAGGTACCACCTCCATGAAAATTACAAACAGTTCCACTCGGTGCAGCTGAAAAGAGATCAGATGGGCTTTAGGACACTTTTTACTCTCACTAAGTGATAAGCTGTAAAAGGAATTGACCTTTCCCCTTTGCAGCTATCCCCTCACTTGCAATATGGCAATGTAAGGAACAGAGAAAAAATGTCATAAAACAAGAGTAACTACCTGCTTTTAAGCTAACTGCATTTTGTGGCTGTAAAATTTTCACCAATCCTTTTGGTTTGAGATCCCTTTATTAATCCACCAACACAATGAAAGGATGCTTGGTGGAGACCAAATTATGATCCAAAGAACAACAGGTAGGAAAACTACAGTTCTGCCTTGAGACTGCTCCTACACAGTGGTGGAGTAACTGGGTGTTGAAAAGCATTATCCAAAATTCCTGCTTAAGTAATCTAGATTACAGGGTAAAATGCAAAAGAGCTCTAACCTTGCTGACAAAGGGCAAGGCCTCGTTTAGACACACAGTTGTGTGGATTACTCTCAATTTTACCTTAAAATGTCTTCAAAATAAGCACCTCTTTCTTTATTGATCTATACAGTATGTCTGCTTGATTCTGTTTTTATTTCCCCTCCTGCATTAAGATAACTTTGGGCCCTGTACTGCACAGTGGTGAGAACTCAATTCCCTGTGTTGCTCAATACTTCCTAGAAACCCATTCGATAATACCCATGAAACCCTGCACATGATAAAAATGGAAGAAATGCAACTTCCCACCATGAGCCTGTCCCTTCTTTCCACTTACTGGAATAATCACACCAAACACTGACCTTTTTTCATTGTGCATCTGAGAACAGAGTTAGGTAGAGCTATCTGCTGATCATAACAACTCCTCTCTCGCGTATTACCCTCTCTCTGAGCCCCTCTAGCCAACAGGCTTAAATATAATAAAAGCAGACATCTTTCTAATTTTGGCATTGACAGGAAAAAACAGAATTACAAATTATTTTTTTGTCATTTACAAGATTGTAACCTGAGTCTTGCCAAATGACCTTCCCTCCTTACTGTCCAGTATCTGTGTGCTCAGTAGTATACCATATCGCAAGCTCACGCTTGATCAAGTGTGAAGCAAAAGCTCCCAAAGAATAGTGGAGTTGTTCCGTCCCCAAAACAGCAAAGAATTTGCATCTGTAACAGTAATCTTTGCCAGAATAAGAAGGGAAAGAGAGGATAAAAGGGAAGGAACTCATGGGAGTCTCGCAACAGTCACTGCAAACTACTGAGGATTACTATGAAAACTTCCAACTTTCTTCACTTCAGTGTTTTCCATAGAAAATACTGCAAGCTCTCTACATCGCAGTATTTATAGAGAAAATAATGTAAAGCTTTCTTAACAATGGTTGTAGGGATAAATCCCCCCCCCGGCCCCTGGCCCACTGTGTGGAGACTGTACAGTTTCTTCACTGATAATTAATTTTAGCAAGCAATGGTACCTTCCTTTGTGTTTGCGTAATTCTAACTGTGGCCATTAAATTAACAGAAATAATAAGAGGAAAATAAAAAAGGGTTGAAAGGTAAACAGACAAACACATTTTCCATTTCTGAATTTTAAATCTTATTTTACGTACTGTCCAGGGAAATCTTCTGTCTTTGCAGATATCTGGGATGTTGAGAGGCTCCATCGTATTCTTGACATACTGAGCATACATATAATTGATTTTGCTTGTATCACAGTCCCTGAAGGATACAATGTTATTATAATTTCCTTAGTATGAAAATGGATCATTTCATTATGCAAAGGAGGTAATTATAATATCTTTCCTGTATAAGGAAAGGATATAAACAGCAGATATATAACAGAGTTTAGTTCAAATCCTGTATCTTAATCCAGCTGTCATCACAAAACAGCAGAGTGGATTGATTTATGTGTTCCACCATTTCTTTAATATTCAACAATGTTAACACTGAACACCAAACTTAAGAAATAAATAAATTAGTACAGTTTATACAGAGGAAGGATAAAGAATGAACAACTGGGTTTATATTGAAATAAACAAAATTTTTTGAAAACAAACTCCATTCACAAATCTGACATGCCTGAAAAATCAATACTGGATGAAATTCACATTTTTTAAATGAAGTGCAGCAGGTAATGTTTGTGAAATTTCAAGTTTGTTCCAGATTTGTTCTACGATAAAGGCATAATCAGTTGCATGGGGATTCTGTTACTGAAATAGAACTGTTTACTCCAAAAGAGGACATAAAATACCTTTACAGAATCAACCTACTTTTTTAGCCACAATGTATTCAGTTAAGGCATTTCAATTCTCTTGGATCCTTTGCCTGCTTTGGGAAAGGGCATATATCCTAATAATAAACCTATTCCCCTTTAAGCTCCTGTAATTTCCCTGTGACATTTAACTTGGCATTAGTGATCCTTCTGGTGTAAGGATGTTCACAGTGCTGAAGGAAGAAAATTGCTCTTTCGTTATTTCACAAAGTTGGTTATACAGGGCAATACCCCACGGCTGTGAAAACTAGTCTGATTTGGGGTTTGATTCAGGGTCCTTGATTAAATAATAAACCTGAAATTTGTTATGTGAAGTAGTACTTCCCATCTAATCCATGTCATTATATTTCTGCTATTGCCCAGAATCATGCCCTTCAAGCATAGGATTCTAATTCCAATGATTGACCCACAGTACAGACCTTGGCATATAACTGTGATTATAAGATGCATGTGATATATTTAAGATTCAGATATGCACTAAGCCTCCCAGATTTCTTTTCTATCAGCTATGACAAATAATTTACTGAGGGCCCGTGCAACCAGTAAATTACAATTTGAGTCCATTAACTAGTAACCATGAAAAAGATAATGAATAGGAAGGGTAAATTCTCTTTACCATTTCCATGGTGTAGAAGAGGAGGTAACCAGGTAACTCTGCCTTTCACCTTGGATCTTACTAGCATGTGGTACTTCTGTACTTTCTTGTTGTACATTATCTAAAATTATTCTACAGCTCAACATTTTGTAGCTGCTCAAGCCACACACTTTGGACATACTTTTCCAACATATGGAATTAAATTTGATATAAGAAATGTTTACCGCAAAGAGATTTAAGGGGTACAGAAACCTCCATTTTCTCTCTGTACCCTGTCTTTGAGTAGTCTATTTTTTATACAACTTTGCCTCACTATTTGACATTATTTGAAACAACTGGTTTTGATGACAGAGAAAACTAATGGAGACAGTAATTTTCAAACTTCAATACTGAGGTTAAGGCTAGATTTAGAAACTATATAATATGTTTATTTCGATTCAACTATGCTTACATCTTTTCCTTCTTCCCTGTTAAACTTCATAATGGTTTCTCAAAAAGTTAGAACTTTATTCTTGATTTAGTCCATCTTGTTCTTTGAGTAAGTTTCACTATCCATGAAATACGAGTAATGATTAAAATAATTGATTAAAATCAAATAGTATTTGTATCTATCAATGTGGCTACAACACAGTTATCTAAAGAGATTTCTTACAGATTAGAGCAGCCCACTAGCTTAGATTCTCACATCTTCACATATTCTGCACACATTTGTATAGTTTAGCCTTGCAATACAACTATGTACTTAGACCTGACAAAGTGATCAGGCCCTGCACTCCTGTATTGCTCAGACCTTTTTAAGGCAATAATGCTTGTCTATGTACATTTCAGGGCAAAAAACCTGCTCTGTGAAAATAGCAGTAATATATGATACTCAGTGGAAATAAGGTCTGTTTTTATAAAAATAAAAAAAAAAATATCATAGTTTCTTCAACATTCTGCTGGGATGTACAAAAGCTTTAATTCATTGTTTTACCTCTTCAGATTTTCAGCTGAATCTTCTAATTCCTCAGATTCCATATGAAATACACTGGAAAATGAATCCTGGAATACCAAGACGCTTTATTAATATATAGGAGTATCAGATTGTCATAAGTAAGAACAGTACTATTCATGAAAAGCTTGTTGCAGTTATCGAAACCTAATCTATAACGAAGACAAGAATAAAATTACTAAACTTCATCTAGAAGCAAGCATACAGGATCCTACCACAAAAATACCTCCTGATACAACTTTAAATATTATTGAAGTGTCTTGAATCTCAACTGATCACTCTGAAAAGACAGTATTTATAGGCTATGCCAAATCTGACAACACTGAACTTTATTTCAACATTCTAGACCAGTTTTTCTTTGACAGGAGAAGGACATCAAAATATTTTCAACGTATTGACTGACCTTTTGATCCAGCTTTTTTTAACAATTGAGAAGTGTAAATGTAGAGAATAATTAGATTTCCTCTGTACAAAAGATTCTGGAGTTTACCTAACTTGCAGGGACAGTGTGAATAGGTTAATATAAAAATTATCCAAATTGCTCTTTTGTAACCTTGTGTGCACAGGTGACTTTTCTACAGTGAGAGATGGGATTGTGGCAGATAATCACAAGTATTGTGTGTTACTTCTGTATTACAGAACATTGAAATGCTTCCTTATTTCTGGATCTTAGTATATCTGTATCTATAATAAGAAATAAAGGTAAATCTATCAGTTTTGCTTTGCTTCAGTGAGCCACAGTCTTGGGACAGGTCATAATTCTGTTTAGAAAACTTGTTTGGATACTCCCTGCTTAGACATAAGAAATAAAAAGTGCTATCAAAACTGATTCTACACAGGAAGTAAAGGCTACATTGTTTTTCTCCCCAGCATTTTCCTTGTTTCCATCATACACCTGTAGCCAAGAAAATGAGATATGAAAGAGTTTGAGAGAGCTCAGAACCAGAGTTTGTCAAAAGGCAATGTAGAATGGCTGCTTAAAATGGTAGTCTAGGCTACATACAGACCAAAGCCCCCAGATCAACAGCTAACCTGTAAAAGAAAAAGTAGAGGGCAAAAAGGTGACAGAACATACTATGGGTTTGAAATACTATTGAGTAAGAATGGAGGGATGCCTATGCTGCTCCCAGGGAATAAGCACTTCTGCCTTCAGAAAAAAAAACCCTACTCACAGTGCTGTCTTCGTCCACTATGAAGATGGTACACCTCTGCACTTGCATGAAGGATATTATAGTGGCAGCTATCTTCTTCAGAATCACTTCCAAAGATTGCTGCTCTTCAAAAATCAGACTGGCAAGATCAAGAAGCACCTGGGGAAAAAGCCTTTTGTGAGATTTTGACTAATTGTGATTTAAGCAATAATTATAATTTCCACTGTCTTTGATTCTTTTTCTCTTGCCTGAATCACGGGAGTCAACATGTATGACTGTGACCAAAATTAAGTTTTGGCTTTCATATAGACTGCAAGGTAACAGTAAATAATAGCCAGTCTGATGCTTGATGAAAAAAATAAAGAGCATATGTAGCTGTCTGATGTCTTCAGTCAAAGAGATAGATTTAATCATTAACAGTTCATCAAATGAAACCTGAGAAATCCTGACAACAGATTTATTTGTCCTTAGGAAATGTAACAGTTCCCTATGGCTCATGTGTGCATTCTAGAAACAGCCGTATTTACATTTCTTAGGAGTTTTGAATGTAATTATTATCTGTTATAATTCTAACAGATCCTAATGAACTTATTTGGTGAAAACATCATTTACATAGAGTCTGCCACTGAAGGACTCAGCTGCTTAGATGTGCACATATTATATTCTTTTTTTCCTCAAAAGAAGCATGGAATCAATTTGAAAAGATTATCCAAATTTGTACTGATTTACAAACACCAATGGTCACTTGGAAACTCAGACCTACCAGAAATATTTTAAAACAACTGCTGCCTAGTTGTTTCTCCACAAATCTTTTCATACCGTATATAGCAGACGTATCCTCCCGTGAAGTCTACGGCATTAATAAGCCATCAGTTATAAAGGGGGCTGCAAAATACAGCTACACTAATCAGGAGGAAATTCCGCTTTCCATCTGATCATTACTGAAAATACGGTTATTGTTGTAGTAAACTAAGAGCAATCTGTATAACTGCTACTGCGCTGTAAGGATAATTCTTCTGAAATCTCTGTAGTATGTACAGAGTTATGTACACCTCTGGTTGTATAATACATACAAGTGAGACAAGGGATAACTTCAGGCATTATCGAGCATATTGACATAAAATGAATTTTCTGACATGTGGCTTTACCTTCTTCCTCAACACAGTCCACTTTTCACAGCCCAAGGTGGAATGTGCCCAGCTATTGCTCAGTGTAAGTTAGAGTTTTATCAGATATTCAATGTTCAATTACAACAATTGACAATAGCCAACAAATAGCTACCATATGAGAGCTATGAGTAGCACGCAGTGATTACTAGCCAACCACAACAATTTCTGTGCTCTTATGACAAACCTGTTGACCATACCTGATTACGCCTGTTCTCAAGCAAAGATGTCTCATACAATTGAGCATTGTGAAGAACAATTCCACAAAATGCCAAATATGCGGCAAAATCCTGAAGACAAATGAACATCAGACCTTGTAAAGATAATGTTTCACAGCATCTTAACTCTATTCAAACATAAGCTACTGCAGTTGTTTGGTTTCACTTTGAAGTCTTAATTGATACTTTTTTAGTTATTTTTGGCAACCACACATTCAGGTTTGTTTTTTTTTTTCAGTTATTCCCTCAAGAATCTTGTGTCCCTTTTTTACACAAATGATCTTCACAGTTTATCCTGGTAAAAGTAGGACTGATATAAGAAGCAGCTCAGGGGAATCAAGCAATAAAAAATATTCTGATTATTCAAAATATGTTTTGTGGGATGCCAGGAGAGTTGGAATCAATTAACAAAAGATTATGTTTATTGAAATTTATGAAACTGCTTTGTAGTACGTCTTAATAGAGTAAGCCCGTGTTTCAGCGATATATGAGAGATACTATGCTGATCCAGATATTAAACTATATCACATCCACGTTTCTCATGGCCTCATAAAGAAATAAATCTGCAGTATTACCAGGAATTGTTATTTTTTCAAACATGTTTAATTTTTAATAACTTTAAAATTTATGATCGGGGCAAAAAGTAATAACACACCCATCCCCATCTCCCCTGGGAAAATAGAAGACAAATATCCAGCTTTTATACCTTTTCATCTTGTTCCGTAAAAGTGCCGCCAGTTCCAGATTTCTTATTGATTGCTTGAGCCACACCAACAACCTAGTGTATTCCAAATGGAGCGATTAGGTAATTTTTAGGAGTCTGTTTCTGGATTCTATTTCTATACACATTTATAGAAGATAATAAATGAGCATTAAAGGTATTTATTTGGTTGACATTTAGGTGAGATATTTAAGCCTGTTTTTTCCTAATGTAGAGCTGAGCATGAACCTGATATATATATATATATATATATATAAAAAAAGTGGCATGAGTCCTGGACTCATGAAGAGTGGTCAGTTTGATCCAAAACTGATTCCATGAATTGGAGCAATTCCTCACCAAGAAAGACTATAACAGCTTATGCTTCTGCGGTCAGAAGCCAGATTATGCAATAGTTCTCTCTAAAGCTCATCTGCTTGTGGGTGTAGGAAATACCCTTCCTGCTAGTTCTGACAGAATTTCCAAAACATAGCCTCCTTACCGGATCTGAAATTTAGCTACAGTGACCTTTTTGCATTTTGTATCTCTCTAAATCTGTCTGGATTTTCATCTACTGAAAAATAGCACATGAAGGTTGTATTCCTGCCAGACTCAAGTTTGTTACTCAGTATGTTTTTAAAGGCAGTCTTTTACTAAGATGACATTAAACCAACACCAAGAAGAGATACTTTGTTGTGCGTCAGCTGTTAGTTAGACTGTCCTTGCCAAACCATGGTGATACTATAATATTTTTCATTATTTTCCCTATGGAACAGCTCATAAAGTAGGGAAGAATCCTGGTTTACAGGTAAAGAAGTAAGGGTAAAAAGTCATTCACAGGTCCTGCAGGATATCTATGGTAGACCTAAGAAGCAAACCCACATGTCCTGATCAACTTTAAAGGCTTTCTGTTAAGTAGTTCTTTCTGCTCTTGGCACATGGGTTAAGTCTGAGTTTTCAAATGTACAAAACCATCAGCCAAGATGCTTCATTAATTAAAGCTGCCCATGTAAGTAAATTAGTGCACAGAGAGTAACAAAGAGGATTTACCTGAACTAGGAAACGACTACTATGATTTACATACTAAGGACATCAACAGACCAGTTCCATTTACTTTCTTTGTCGGTTTGTCTTCTTTTAGATTTAAGTGGAAGAAAATGGAATCTGTGTGACAATAAACCAAGCCAGATCACATATCTAGTCTTATTCTTACAAAGTTCTGTCTAAATTACGTTATATTTCAGGTGATTCTTTTTAGTATAGAAACAATCTGTGATGAAATTTGATTTCAAATTTCTGGACATAATTCCATGAATTGGGAGATTAAAATATGGGTTTTTTCCCTTTAGGAACAGTCAATTAAAGTCCGAGCTAATGGTGCTTTTGTAACTGCGGTATAGTTCAGCAGTAAAAATGATTTCTCCATCCAGGATGCTGGTTTAGATTTTTGAAAAAGTAAAATGAATGTAAGAGAACAATAGAGTTGTTTAAGCGTGATGGTTTTGTTACTGCCAGTCTTCATGGAGTTCAATTCTGCACACTGGTGAGAGCCTCCCAGGAAACCAGTTTGTCCTGCAAACCCCAGAACTCCTTATAACAAGGAAAGTGGAATTCAGATCTTTGCTTAGTACAGATTCCAGTTTCTAATGCAGGCTCTAGCTCTTAACATTTGGGGAAAAATGAAACTGGGTGGTTGCTTTGGACTTACTCTTACATACCTAACATAGATGACATCTGTGATAACTTGGGTTTGTTTTTCAGAGCCCAAGGAAAACAAAGGAATTTAAAGAGAACTTCATACAAGTCACTATGAAGGGAAAGTGAGCATTTCTCTAAAAAATTCATTCACTGGGATAGTAATTCTGTAGATTCCCCACTGCAGTTATTCAAGTTGTACTGGGAGTAACCACTCTGTCCTGTAAACTAGCTTAAACTTCTAGATTCCGTGCTTATCCTTGTACTTCCGTGCTTCTTCTCTTCTGAACCATAAATTAACCACATCATTTTACAGCATACTAAAACTGGAAGGCTTTCAGGAAGAGAGACTAATTTTAGTTGAGATCCCTGTCCTCTCTTGATAAAGTGAAAATTGGGGACTTTCTAACTCAAACATTTTGTCATTCCATTAGAAAAAGTTTATTTAGTTTTATTTATTATACTACACATTACTAATGCACATTCTTGTACTCTATCAAATCAAATTCTTACAGTAAGTGTTTCTGATGCATAAACATCTCCTAGATTATAGGATTTCAAGGCCTTAGCCTTTCCATAATATAATTCAGTATGTTTCCACTCCTTTTGATACTTTGCAGTTTATTACTTATCTGACTTTAGGCTTAAAAGATTTGGAGAAAGTATAGTTGCCTTGAACTGAAAAGTAAAAAAAAAAAAAAAATTAATGTTCTGACTGTCAATCAGTAATTACAGGTTTCTGTAACTGATATTGAGAGTGGGGTGTACTCAGTGCTGTTTATCAGGATGAATGTGAAATGGTACCTTCTGAGGAAGGTGCCAAGTGCAGGGTGGGTTTATTATATCTATTATTTAGATTAGCCATTACTTATATTGGTACCCAGAAAGGAATCCCACAGTTTGTGGTATCAAGCTGAACAGTGACACCTGGAATGGATTTAGGCTAAGACAGGCCTGAAGGAAACAAGTAGCACCAGAGCAAACAGTGGGAGAAGGAGGCTGGAAACTGGGAGGAGATGGAAATCATTCACTAAAACCCTGCACTTCCTTACAGTTAGACACTTTATTTATTTAAATGTCTGCATCTTATCTCCTGCTAACCTCAGTAAATCTGCTCAGTAGTAAACTCAGACGCTAGAATGTGCTAGCACAGATGAAGCCCACTTAGACTTGTACAATAACATGAAAGATTACGTGGTAAGAAGCCATGAAGCGTATGCACAACTTCCAATGCTTTTCAGATATTTTGACATATTTAAAACAAATTATTGACAAAGCTGCACAGAACTTCCTTTGTTTGAGATCCAACAAATGGAAGACCTGCACAAGATGTGAATGATAGTTCTTTTTTCGTCTTGCTTTTGGGGGATAAACGGTATCAGAAGAAAACTGTGTGGTGTGCAAATTTAAAAAGCTGTATTTAACTGTTAGAATCATAGAATCATAGAATAGTTAGGGTTGGAAAGGACCTTAAAATCATCTAGTTCCAGCCCCCCTGCCATGGGCAGGGTCACCTCCCACTAAACCAGATAAGCCAAGGCTCTGTCCAACCTGGCCTTGAACACTGCCAGGGATGGAGCATTCACAAGTTCCCTGGGCAAAAATCATTAATCATTAAATTCATAATTGCTAAACTGAAGAAAGGCAAACAGTTTTATTTTTGTAAGGGAAAAGAAGACAATTTATTATCTCTCTGCCTAGCCTTCCCAAAATACTGGTGTTACAAATAAAGTCATTGTTCTGCAGGGTTAATCACTGCCAACTATGGGCTAAAAAACACCTGTCTGAAATAAAGCTTAACTGTCAGCTCCATTCCATACAACCCAGCTTTTCCCACAGTCAATCTCTCATTTACTTCTCTGAGGAATATTTCTTATCCTGCAAACTTTCTTATTGTAGTAACGATGTACAACTAGTCTTGTGTACTTCTGTAGCAGTCTAAGAAATCTTTAGCCAGTCAATACATGTTTCTGTTAACCTACATATGCGGGGTTTAATAGTTAGTTCTTTTTTCATACTACTGTCTTCTGTGGGTATTTTATTATATTTATATTTTATCATTTTCAGTTTTGATCCAGCATGAGTTAAGACAACTTTGATGAGGTCAGAAGCTCCTTAGGGCATCCAAAAGGTGAGTACTTTCATCTTTTATAAACATATCCTCTCCATGAAAGGCAAGTCTGTGGTGCTTAAATAAAACTATAAAAGAACAGTTAAAGGACAATATTAGTATAGCAGAAAGATGAATTAGTCTCCCTTTGTTAGCACTACATGTTTTTGATACATTAAGAAAGGCATGCGTTCAAAGAGCATTTGGTTATTTTTAGATCTTTGTCAACATCTTTTAATAAAAACTTTTGACTGAAGAGGGAGAGAGTAATGAGAATAAACATGCTAAAAATTCGCATTTCTCTTGATGATGATAAACATTCTCTGCAGATGCAAACTTTTTTGTTGTTTCAGTTGCATTCTAAGCTCTTAAAGACAACTTTGTAGTGTGTGCCAATTTTTTCGTGCAGAACAGGTTTAAAAATTAAACTGGTCTAAATTCTGGCCTCATATATAGCAGTACAAATTCCAGTACACTCCACTAAATTCTGCAGAATGTAGTATAGATACAGTAATGAGGAAAAGGATATTATGTAGCCATTGAAGTCTTACCTACAACCAGGTATTTAGGAGGAAATGTAGGAAACTCAAGAGTATCTGTTTCTTTTACTAGAGTAAATATGTAATTAGGAAAAAAGCAAATCATGTGATAGCATTTTAGGCCGTGGAGGACATATGCCTCCATTTTAGAGAATATTAAACATAGTATGAAACTCAAATCCTCGTTTTTAAAAATTACTAATCTAAAATAAAAGAAGGCCTCATCTGTGAATCTCTATCTGGGAATTTCATTCACATCAGCAGAAAATCTGAATCAAATTTGAACTACTGCTCTGAGTTCAGCTCTACAGAGAACTTAGTCATCTAATAGGTACATAGAAAGTGCAAAATCTTTGTGGCAATAAACAAAACTTATCTGAGATAAAGCTGGGAGAATATTGTAAAAAAAAAAGTCCATTCAAACACTTGCTCATGAAAGCCCTGTTACAGTCTAACAAAGGTGGGTTTAAGTAAGTTATGCACAATATTTCATATGTCTTCAGTTCTCTAACAGGCAGTCACCAACTGATCTTTTATGAAAGTTGAGTCCCGCAGCAATAAAGCGAAGATATGTTTGTGCGATTTCTTGCCATTCTCTTACTATGCCTACAGAATTATCCTGTGTATTTCTTGGTCACCCATGTCAAAACAAGTAGGAAAGAAAAAGGATAAAAACAACTATGGAAAGGGGATGACCACTAGAAAACATTATGGTAGAAGACTGGGCTGAAATAAAACAAGACTAAGGGAGAAGAAAGACTGAAATAATTATCTTATGCTTTGATACCTGTGAGTTTATGACTTAATCCCTAAAGTAACCAGTGAGCTGTTTAGTGCTATGTGCTCTTTTTCACAAGCTTTACTCCCAGTCTGAGTAGGTAGGTAGGATTACAGAACAAGGTGTATCCATAGTAGTCAAGCAGTTCCTAACAAGAGCCTTCATCCAGGTTTGCAGTATACACATAAGATGGGGCAGAAAGGAACACACTGTATGTAAAGCACCTTAGTGGCCCAGCTTTCTTTGAGGTCATTTGGAAAAATTCCCCTTGGGTCAGAAACCAAATACTTTGGTATTTTTCATTCAGATCATGAGAGAGAGAGACATACACCATGAAACAAAAAGCAATTCCAAAAGATGGAATTGTTCCCTTACTATCACTTAATATGTTAATATTACTTAATCCCAAAAAGAGAGAAAAAATGCCTCCAACAATTACTGAGTCATTTCCACACCTTTTTACCACCATCTGATGTGGTAAAATTTCTAATTGCATTCCTGATTGCATTCTTGCTGGCAACACAGGTCATCTTCCAGTGTTGCTACTTTTTCTGTAATCTTTCTTCTCAGTCTGTACCAGTTATCCCATTTAATAAAGCCTGATCCACATTGCAAGGAGAGATTCTTTTCTAATTATCAGAGCTTTATTTTTACTATTTTCTTGCAATGGCTGACTCCTGCCTCCAAAAGTAGCAGGCTACCTAGAGTAATACCCAGTAGGTGATAACTAATGACTTCAGTGCTGATGTCTGTGCTCTGAATTTTATCTGGATGGCTTCATGCTGCAATTTTTTGCACATTATGATTACTGGCCTAACTCCGTGAAAGCTGTTCAGCTCTACAGGCAGCTAGTGTCCTTTATAGTTGTTTTTTACTTCAGCTGACTTGACATAAAAATGTAAGTAGTATAATTTTGCTTCCTAAAAATATATGGTCGGGTTTTTATTTATTTGGCTGGCACATGAAGAAAAAATACAGTAAGCCAAGAAATGGTAACAGGAAGAGGGAAATTCAACTCGTATCTCATCTTAAAGATGGGAATGCACTAGAAAAGACAGACCAAGTGGTTTTAACTTTACTTTGCTCTCCTGGTATTGCAGGGGTTTGACTCAAGCTTGTAAAATTATCCTGCAGGAAGAGAACTACATTTACAGGCTTTCATTTTTAATCATCAAAACTTTCACATCCTCTTCTATCATTCCTGCCAGTAGTAGCCAGCACAATTTCCAGCAGTTCAGCTACGTGTCTCAACATAATCTGAAAATCCACCCAAGAAGCAAATTACTGATCTCCAAAATCCTGCAGCAAGGATGCTTCTGGAACTTGAGTCAGCTGCTTGAAGTTAGAGCTGAGCCCAGGACAATTGGCCATATCGATGTTATACTACAGTGACTGGGATCTATTATACCTAAAGGATTCACTGTGGGAGAGAATAACTTACCTGGCTAAGAGTAACATGCCTGGTCACATTTTATACAATAAAATTCAACAGGATATTTTTAAAGGCTGTTGTAGATAGAGCAGCACCCCTAATTCATTGGAAAGAGCTTCCTTATGACAGGAGATAAGACAAAGTAAACAAGAAACTAAACTATTGGAGTGAGCGTTGCCAAAATAAAACATTTCCCTAGCCAATTAGTAGGAAGTTCAGTTGTGCACTCAGAGCCTGGAAGATTAGGTCTCAATTAATTCAGCTAAAAGTTCCCATATGAGAAAATCCTACAGATTTGAGTAGAAATTAAACTGAAATGAATTTTATGGAAATTATTTTGCACAGCTGAAAAAAATGAAAGAAATTAATTTAAGACCAAACCGAATCAGAAGAAAGTGCCACCGCATTCATGACTTTTTATTAAAGGAGCTCTAGAATGCAAATGAGTAGCATGTATAGTTTCTAAAATATTACACATTTAAGGTCACACCAGGAAATAAAAGCTGCTTTTGGAGATACACAGTGCAGACCTGCCACAAACTTAGGTCTTCTGCCAGCAGTGGTAAGACCCCATTTTCTATATAAGCACTGAAATGGTTAGCGTTAACAGCTGCAGCTAAAGCCTGTGGCCTGCAATACCAGTTTCCTCTTGCAAAAGAAATAACCACGATAACTTTGTGGTACAGGCTGGTTAATAGGAACTTTTAATTGGTGGATTTTGTACTACTGAAGGTAAAAATTCAGTCTGTTTTGAAGGGGTTTATGTGTTCTCTGGTACATGTTGATAATCCAAGTAGCAAGCCTTACATACTGATTTCTAGATAAATATGTATCTGCTCTTAAGAAGAATCACCAGAAGAGAAAAACTTCAATGGTCAAAATGCAGTCTTTGCTATAGCTTCAATTCACCTTATGACAAATGTTAACGCAGCAACAGGTGATTAAATTATTTGACTTAGAATCAGTATGTTTTCATTGTTAAGTAGACTACAATTCATGTTACCCAAGGCCTTTCTTCCTCCTTGTTTTCTTCAATGGTGATAATCAGCAAATGATTCAGCCTTGCATGCCAGAAAACATCACCTGGTAATCCTTTCAATCCATATGATGGGATTGAAAGAATTTGTTTAGTTATTAGAGATTGTGTAGGAGGGGTTTACAGATATCAGGAGTATGTTCAAAGCCCCTGAAGTGAGATGCAAAACTCAATCACTTTGCATTTGTAATTTTTCATGGGAAAATGGAAACTCTTCATAATGCTGACACTATGCACGCCTCTATGATCTGATCTTAAAGAGCATAATCAGCAGAATTTTCTGCATCTGAAATGCAATGTGTATGGCATTTCTGTCAGCAAGAATAGGTTGATTAGGGAATTAAGAAAAGCTCTTTTACTATTAAGTGAGCATGATTCCATTCTTCATGCATGTCTGTGTGGAGTTAAAGTCCTCTTGTTGCACTGCTTTTTTCTCACAGATACTAGTTCCCGGGTCCTTTTTATGAGCTCTTCTGTGAATCAAACTGTTTTCTTCTTTTCATCTATGAAATTTCTTACTAGCTGCTATTTTTAAGTACGACTTTGGTTTCCCACATGCCTCATGGAAATATAGGCAAATGTGAAAACCATCTACTGAGAAAACCTCCATACTTTAGCAGGCCCAGAGGATTTAATAATCAGCATGAGATTTTCTTCCTTTCAATTACTCTTTTGTTTAAAAAAGAAATAGTATTAATACTAAACAAACACACACACACAAAACCCCAGTTGCTTCTCTTTCTCAGTGCTTATTTTTTGATGTGTTCCTTAATCATCTTTTGACCTTTGTTGCTGACAATTTGGGCTAAGGCAGCACTTCCTAGTCTCAGCATTACTAGAGGGGTTTTGAAGAGTTTTAAATTTTATCTTTTTATTTTATCTTATTTCTTTAACACGGAAGAGCCAGTTTGGTTCTGCATTTTCTTGGGCGAGGTGGGGAGGGTTGCAGGAGATAGGAGGTTTAAAGAGAAAAAGCTGGAGAATGCACATGGCAAATTAAGGACTGATTGACTGACTCCCACATCTCTCCAGAAACATATCAGCTATTTGTTATGATGTGAGAAAAAACTTCTGCTAGAGACTTTAAAATCAGAAAAAATTTTAAAAGTGCCATCCTTTCTTATGAGAAATATTATAATTTAGCCCCTTCAAATTACTTCCCATGAGTGGAGTATAACACGCTCCTCAAACTGAAGGTCAGCTGAACCTTTCAAAGTAAACCAACTCCTGCTTCATTTCCACTTGCTGATGCACTTACGAGTAGAAAGCTAGCTAAAGACACGGCCAATTGCAGGTTATTCAGCATGTAAGTCATGGTGTACTGGACCAACATAGTACAGCTCTTACTCCTTTCCCCTCCTACCAGCATGACCTGATGAGAAGTAACTACTTTCACACTGCCTGGCTAGCAGGATCTTGTCATTCATTCTTGATCCAAATTACATACAGAATAGCATTTTTTTTTAACAGAAAGTAAACGTGATCGAATAAGTGAAATTTAAAGCCTTGCATCAGCTTGTCATGGATCACTGGTCCCCAGTAGCTCTACACACAGCATCTGCTTTGCTATTCAGCTGGCCCAGGGCCAGCAGAGGCTGCTGCCAGTTAGGAAGGTGAAGTCATTTAAGCAGGAGAGGATCAAGTCCTGTCCTTGGAAGAACTGAAAAAAAATATTTTAAACCAAAATTAGCAGTAGGTGAAAAAAGAAAGTTCTGGCTGATCATCTGGGTCAGCTAGAATTTTAATTCAACAGACAAGTTAAATCAAAAGTTTAATCATTTTATTTAATGAAAAATGTTCAGTGCAGTCAGAGTCAAGGTGACACATTCCATAAGAAGACTGAAAGATGGAAGAGCAAGAAAAAGAAAGTATGATGTCTTCAAACCAATCTTGGAAACATTTCTTTTTGGAGTTTGAGCTTTCTGGACACAAACTATAAGTACTTTGAAAAAAAACCCAAAGGAATTAGAGTAAAGAAACTATCCATCTTAAAGCTCTAACACACCCTACAGAGCACTTTACACTTTGGGAGCATTCTAAGAACTAGTGATGTGGCTGAAGGCTACTATGTTCAGGATCCGTAAGTAAAACAGTGGACCTCCCTTTTTTAGTGTTCACTGGCTTTCATTGACTATACTGGTTTCACTTGTCAAATATTCAGTGCAAGAAGGCATCATCAGTCCTTAATAAGGACTTCATGAAGTGCAAGCAAGCAAAATGCAAGGTCCTACACAGGGGTCGCTGCAAGCTCAGGCACAGCTACATGTTGGGCAGAGAAGAGATTCAGAGCAGCCCTGCGGAGAAGGACATGGGGGTGTTGGTTGATGAGAGAATGAACACGAGCTGGCAGTGTGCGCTTGCAGCCCAGAAAGCCAACTGTATCCTGGGCTGCATCAAAAGGAGTGTGACCAGCAGATCGAGG
>JASSUY010034873.1:0-26605 GCA_032466535.1 Forpus xanthops | reverse complement strand
CTGCAGTGTTCAAGGCCAGGTTGGACACAGGGCTTGGAGCAAGCTGCTCTATGGAAGGTGTCCCTGCCCGTGGCAGGCGGTGGATCTTGACCAAAACGTTTGGTTAATTTGAACTCTTTGCTTCTGTTTGTTCTCACTTTGATAAAAGTCTAATACTGAATTATGTGGCAATTACTTAAATAATGGAGTGTTTCCTGTGCTTTGGTCACTAAACCAGAAAAAGTCCAGTATTCAAAGGCCCTGTTCACAGCTTGTTTTCCACACTGCCATTTGACATCTGTCATTCTTCTACCACGCCATCCAACACCTATCAAATCCTGGCAGCCTCTCCTTTTTTATTGTCTCTACCTCAAATCTTTTTACTGCAACATTTCCATTACAGCAACTACTTTGTAATAGTGGTATAGGGGGATGCCACACCATATTCATTTGCATTATGTTGTATGAAAAGTGGTTGCTATGAAAATTATCATGTCAGAGATGGGGAGAGCATGGCTCAAGGTGAACAATATCCAGCAGAAGTGCATGTGTTCTTGAAATCTCTCTATATTACTGTTGAAAGGTCACACACAAAAGCGTGGAATGTGTAGAACAGAAAGGCGAAGAGTACTGTATCTTAAAATGACCCTAAAAACCAAGAACATAATGTTATATGTATAATAAAACACTAATATCTTAAAGGCCTCCAGAGATAAATGGTAGTTATTTTCTGTTATCTGACAGTTACACATAAAAAAGGAATAACAAAGATGTATGATAAACCAGATTGATAACCCATTTTTACGCGCATTGAGAGATAACCACAAGTGGAATAGAGCGCAGGGAACTAAGACAAAGAGACAAATTACTCCTAAATTAGAAGAGAGGCAAAGGGGGAAAGAGTCGCAATAGGGGAACATCCCAATATAAAATCATAGAATCATAGAGCATACAGGGTTGGAAAGGGCCTAAAGATCATATAGTTCCAACCCCACTGCCATGGACAGGGACACCTCCCACTAAACCATGCCACACAAGGCTCTGTCCAACCCGGCCTTGAACATCACTGTTGGTCTCAGACATGAAAACACCAGTCCAGAACTTGCTCAGTCCGTGAGTGAGTTCTGCCTCAGCAGACCTGCTGCTTATGATGCTACACAGAGGGCACCACATAAAAAAGCCCAGCTTAAGTAGTTTAATTAGAATAGTAGAATTGTAGAATGGTTTGGGCTGCAATGCCATTTTGGTATCTCAAACACAGCATGAGATTTGCATGGAGTTTCATTTACAAGGGACTGCAGGGACAGGACAAGGGGAATGGCTTTAACCTGCCACAGGGAAGATTGAGATGAGCTCTTAGGCACAAATTCTCCCTCGTAAGGGTGCTGAGGCGCTGGCACAGGGTGCCCAGAGAAGCTGTGGCTGCCCCATCCCTGCAGTGTTGAAGGCCAGGTTGGACACAGGGGCTTGGAGCAAGCTGCTCTAGTGGCTTTAAGGTCCCTTCCAACACAAACCAGTCTGGGATTCTGCGACTCTTTTTGCCATTTGCTGCAAAGGTCTCAGTTTGGCCCCAAGTTGCTTCAAATCCTCTCATTGACCCAAGGAGGATGCGCTCATGCTCCGTGCACAAGCTGCTGGTGCAAGGAGGACCTCTCCTCCACATCACTGCTGGTGGCACAGAGCAGCAGCCTGCATGTTGTTCCTCAAGGAAGCCCACAAAGTTGATGCCATTAGCAACTAGGATTCCCTATTTGCAGCTGAGCAGCAAAGTGAACCGCAGAGGGTTCAGTGCTGCCTGCAGTAGTAAAAGGGATCAAAGAGGTAACTCAGCACAAGAAATGTTTATTTTCATGTTGTACTGATAACACTTAACCACTGAATTTGTGTGTTTGTTTTTAGGGGCTGACTTCAGAACCTTCTGATGCCATAATCTACTCCCTGTAGGGAAGAACCAGAGCTCCACAGGCATTTGTATGTAAGTCCTTCATATGCGATGGCTTATTCTGGACAATGTCTTTCAAGCAGTGAGCTGGATTTAATTCCACAGCATGATAAGGTTGCAAGTGGATTTGTGACAGAGTATGTAGCCATCCTAAGGAAGCTACTAGGACCTGTGACCTTGAGCTCAGACTAGAGGGTTCTTTGTGGGACCACTTTGCCTGCGGGCAGTACAATGGAAGTGTTCAGCAAGCTTGCCTACAGAGGGAATCTGACATACAATCAGTGCTGGAGAGATTGATTTCGAGTGAAATAGCAGCAAAGGACACTTGAGCTAATAAAGCAAGGCTGGAAGGGTAGGAAGACATCTTGTGCAGCAAAGGATGGGCTGTTTCCCTGTGAAACTTTCAGATGGCCTTTGATCTATGTCCAAAACATGAAATTGGGCATAGCTGCGGATAGAGCTGTATATAAACCCAACTTCATTACTAGAATAAAGGCAGGGAAACCAGTGGAGGTGCTGCTTGGAATACTGAGGAGATGCACTCTGCTGTGAGCAAGTAGTCCATGAGAAGGAAATGTGAGAGCATCACCTCAGTCACCACGCAGCTGGGAAGCGCTCTCTGGAGCCAGGAATTTCACTGGAGCTATGAGTGAGGGGAGAGGGCTAGAGGCACACTGGTATGCTCTGGAGGCAGCAGACCCAGGCAAACTGGGACACCTGCCACTGAACTGGACACCTGCAGCGTGTCAGGCACCAAATCCACATGGAGGGATTAGTTGTAGATGGTAGAAATTAATAAGGAAGGTGAAAGTGGGAAAGGCCAATTACCAAAATAGTTCAACTCACAGCCCATCTGATACCGCCTGCATCCCAGGGAGCTATACAATTGCTATACGATGGATGTTCCATGGGTAAGTTGTCTCTGACATTGGATATGGCATCTCAAATACCTGCACCCCTTGTTTCCTTATGAGAGAGCAGGTTTGGTTTCAGCAGAGGTTCCTGTCCTGGGCTTCCCAGAGCACAGGAGTGGGAACACGATGGTGTTTCTGTTGAAAGAGCCAAAGCAGATGAGATGAAGCTCATGTTGGTTTTGTGCCAATGTTACTGCAGCAGTGGGAGGACAGACAACACCTGATTCAGCAGAAGACCTTATGGTATAATCTATAAACTTCTTTTTTCCACATAAATCTGAACTAGGAGAGTCAGTTTGTATGGAATCAGCACTTCGCATCACTTGCCTGTGGCATTTTGGATCCAATAGCAAGAGTCTTGGTGCCAGATTTACTGTATCAATGAACCACAACCTCAGCTTCTGTCAAATAGGGCAAAAGCAGAAGGGAAAGGCTTTATTTCAAGCATCTATGTAATATTTAGAGACAAATTCTCCCCACATTTGGATAGGAGAGAAGAATAAAAAGCAACAAGGAGGCTGATGGCATCTTCTAAAACATCCGAGTATCACCCAAGATGTGATTTCTGAATAATTCAGTGTCACAGTAAATCAGCACAGCACTACAGCTCTGAAGCCAAAGCAACAAGATTTCATTACACCCTATTAATATGTAGTCTTTAGGCTGCAATAGTCCTCAGATCAATACCTCTATTTTTATCAGGACATCGTACGTTTGTTTTGCTACGCCTCTAGGATCTCCAGAGAGTGTTGCTTTGCACAGAGTCATCCAGGTTATTCTTATTCTAGCGAATTTTTCTGAAAGAGAGACATAAAACACCCAGAAAATGGCAAACTACACTTTGAACCAGCAGTCTTAATAAATGTCTTGAAAACCCAAACCACCCCAACAGCAAACAATTTGTGTTTATCCCCTGCTGCAAGGATCTGTCTGCTCTTCAGATAACCAATTTCTTTGACTTACTAGCAACAATTTGAAGAGCAAGCAAGGCTCCCGGTACCTGCAATCCAAAAACTGGAAATAAGCTGTAATTTGCATTAAAAATAAAGCCAGTTCATGCCCTATAGCTTGAACATTGCAAGCTGCAAAACAAGATACACTAACTACCCAGGCTTGTGACACAGGGTTCCTGCAGCATCCAGCCTCCAATTAAAAGTGTCAGCACTTCTTCCATAAAACTCTATTTCTGAAGACTTTAGAGCAGCTGCTTAACTTCACATAGCATAAATGTTCACAGTCCAGCAAAGATATTATGTGCAAATTTCCCCTGCTGTGTAGAAAATAAGCCTGGAGAACCAAAACTGCAAAATAAAGTAAATATGAAATAATTCTGTTATTTATACACCTCATCTATACAGCCTGCAGAAAGTTTTCTGTGATTAAAAACTGGATCCCATGCAAAAGCTAAACATGGTCTGAGCTGATTTTGGATGAGGTAGGAATGCTTCTGCACCCTTCAGCAATGGGACACCAACAGCAGCCAGGAGCCTCAAACCCTCAAAGAGGTTTTAGGGACGGATGAAATTCCTGTTCATTCTCTCCCTACAGTACCAGGCAGAGGAAAACCCGGTGCCAGGAGCCAGGGAAACTCTTCAGACCAAGATAGCTCCTACGGGATAGTTCCTACAGGTTTGATTTATGGCGCATTGGGGTAGCAGCTGAAGAACGTTTTTGTCTTTGGTCTTTACCATCTAATCAGAAACAAATGACCCTGCATAGAAATCAGTAAAACCAGTTTCCAACATTGCAAAGAAAAAAAAAAATTTGCCTTTTAAAGCAGATCAGGCTCAAACAAACAGTTTAGGTCCAAAACGTAACCTACTGTGTAAGTCTTTCTATTGAATATGATGGTCAGTGTGCTCATTATTCAAATAACTTTCCCATTTAACTATTCTCTTTGTGTCTGATGAAATTGTATCAAAAGCAAAACATTCCCTACTGCTTCCAACAGAAGAGATGATTTAAACACTTTTCCTTTGCTCTGTCACAGCAGTGATTCAACCCGCAAAACACTGGTGGGATCGCATATGGTGCAGATGCTCTGCAAAGTTAAAACACTATCAAGATCATTAATCTGAGCAGTGCCAATAATCTGAGCTGCATTTCATTTGGTAATCAACACCAAGATGTTAAAACTGTTCTCCCTATCGTGCCACATGCTGTTGGCCGCCCATCAGCTGCTGCAGAACTTGACTGAGTCAAGCCAAACTGAAAGCACATCCCTATGTGCCAGCTGAACATATGCAAACGGGATATATGATAGGCACTGAGATGAGTGTGTGGACAGCAGTATCCCTTCTAAGAGCTGAAGGTGAAGGTACCCAGATTGATTTGTGTTGTAAGGGACCTTAAAGCTCATCCAGTTCCAACCCCCTGCCACAGGCAGGAACATCTTCCTAGGTAGTAGAGCAGGTTGCTCCATGCCCCATCCAACCTGGCCTTGAACACTGCCAGGAATGGGGCAAGATAATTCTTACCAGGAACAGGAGAGATTTTATCTTTTTCCATAAAGGCAATGCAACACAATCTCCAAGGCCAACTATAACTTATTGGAGAACATATGGCAGTAGCATCTATTCCTCCTGCTGCCTAAATCTAACCCTAGAAGGATAGGATAGTTTGAATGGAAGGGACCTTAAAGCTCATCCAGTCCCAGTCCCCTGCCACGGGCAGGGTCACCTTCCAGCTTCAGCTATGATGAGCAGTAACACTCTAATCTTTTCCTACAAAATTACTATTCATACTACGCAGTAACTGAGGTCTGAGGCTGTCCCTCAGAATATTGGAAGTATCGAATTATTCATAACGACAGATTTAATATGGTTATCACTGTGCTGTGGCAGACTAGCTCATGGGAGAAAGCACTAGCTGCTATTTGCATGACCCACCTGATGATCTTTACAGTCTCATTGTGTCAAACTGTTATGGCTGATTACTGCCACGTCTTATTTCCCCCCAAACTTACAAATTCTACTAAAATAAGAGTTGGCAGGAGATCCTAGCACAAGATGGGAATGGGAAGACTTAGTTTTTAGGGCTAGAAATGTCCCTTCCATGCATGTCATTGGGATGGTCTCTTCCCTCCACCTCTTATCTCACCAGCTGGAAGATTTGGTAGGCAGCAGTCCTCTTGCAAAGGATGGAAGAAGATGAACACACAGGCTGCTTTAAGGATGTCATTAATGTTACTCTGCCAATCAACTGCAATTAGAAATGATTAGTGCTGCCTAGTGTAAACTGCTCTGAACAGGGGAGTACTGATGTAAAGCAAACACCCCACTTCAGCACCTTGTCATGGACATCAAAGCACTTAGAACATACCCCATGACATTTGGATTCCTCATCATTGTACATATTTCAGTATTTAAATCTAGGAACAGTTAAATGTTTATTTAAGGCACAAAGGAGCTCTCATTATCACTCTATTTTATAACACACTATCCATAATGCTTCTCTTTATGGCTCATTCCCTAGAATGAACTGGTTTTCAAATGAGAAAAAGGCAGTAGGGGTTTTGTGAATGACAATCCTGACTCATTTACTCCTAATGGGGCTCAAGCTTTTTCTATGGGTTTTGTAGAGCTGTGAAGAGTTGGACTAAAACCTTTTTTGCTAGAACAAGTGCTGCTGACCAACATTCTGACTTCAGCTGCCAAAGGGTTGCCATGGCATTTGGGCATTTATGGATATTGCTAGTCCTGGATGGGGCTTGGAGCAAGCTGCTCTAGTGGAAGGTATCCCTGCCCATGGCAGGGGGTTAGAACTGGATGAGCTTTAAGGTCCTTTCAACCCAAATCATTATTTACTTCTGTGATATAAACCCAAATCCTTCCCATAGGTGCAGCACACTGCTAAAATGCAGTCCTTGTCATACAGTTAGAGGACACTGCTCCCAGTTCTCATTAGTGCATTTGAAATTACAAACCCTGGTACAAAAAAAAAGGCTTCAAGCACCTTTAGCTTTTTTGCAAGGCTGTTGACATTGTTATTTATTAAATCTGATGCTTTCATCTATGAAAACCGATTGTTTTCAGTTTAAGTAGAGAAAATTCCTCGATTTGCCATATGCTAATTTACTTATATGAGATGAGGACGCATTAGATCTGCGATGAGCCTATTAGTAACCCTCACACTAGGCTACCTCTATTCTGAACACTGAAATATTCAACCTCAAATGATGCTCAGAGATTGAAAACTCAAAACACATTCAGTCCTTTTCATCATCAAACTCTTTTGCACTGATGATTTTACCGAGCTTTGCTTGTCTGCAGGCACTTAGGGGAAGACCAATTGCGTAACCTTTTTCCCTTTACAAGCATCCCTGAGGCTAAATAAGACTTTACCAGCAACAACAACACCCATCAGTTATCTGTGCTGTAGTGTAAACAATGAAATTCTTATTATGTACTCAGAATTCACAGAGCCATTTCCATGGTAACTCTGTTTTCATGTCATATCTTTAATGAATAGGTAATGAAAGAAATGCTGCATTTACAACTTCATTACTAGTATAAAAAAAACCCCAGCAGTAAATCTGAATTATGGTAGCTGTCATTTTCAGAACACGCTGAAGATTGTGCAGGAATTTCAAGCCTGTCATTTTGAAGTGACAAAGTAAACAGAAGCAGGAAAAATGTCCCAGGTGCTCTTGGCTTTAATTCTGCTCTTCAGTTTGTTCTGCTATTCATAATTCTCTGATCCCTGAGCAAAAGCTTAAGTAATAAAACAAGGTCATCTCGGGATGGCGGGGCAGACGTAGTTGGAGGCAAGTTGTGTACTTGTGAACACATATACCAGCGCTAGTGAATTTTAATGACTTGATCCATCATATTTTAATTACATAAATCACTGAAGTGATGACTTCTATAGGTATTACTTTCTGGAGAGATACAAAATGCATCACGGGCTGGAGATAATGTTTACCTGTGGGAAAGGACTAGAGAGTGATTTTGACTGGTACAATAGACAGGGAATGACAGAATCAGAGCCAGTCAGGTGGGGTAGACAGAAGATTGCAGTGTAACTCCCCCAGATATTACAACCATCCCATTGAGGTACAACACCATGTAAATCTATGAGCAAATCCAAGAGGAGCTGCCAGCTCAACAGGCTGGTGATGCAGGGTCCGGCTCATGGGGCCATGTAACTATTTGAATGCAAGACATGGAGCAAACTAGCATTCCTTATTTAATATTTCTGCACACTTATAGGCTAAATCTATTTCCCTTCCTCACCAAGAGCAGAACTTCAGTGTGTTTGAGGAAGATGCTGAAATTCTCCTTCCTCTGAGTGTGTAAATGGTGGTGTGGGGCAGAAGCAAGCACCATGCTATGTCATAAGCTGCACACTTGTCTCTGTGGATGCTGAACCTCCTTCCCCTTTACAGACTTCAGGAGAGTCACAGCTCCACCACAAATCACTGATATGTCATTTATTTAATCTCCTGTCTTATTTCACATGTGGAAACCTGGGAAACTGTGTCCATTAAAGGCTCTGAGACCACAGACTAAACAAGACCTCCATAAAGTGCTTGAATTTGGTACCAAACTCAATAGCCTTGGGTAAACACATGGACGCTGATGTTGGCCTGGCCACTGTATTGTTTACCTGTGTCTTTCACATAGATGAGTAAGCTCAGGCAGATGCATGGGAAGGTTTTGGGAGAGGGAAGATGATTTGCCGTCCATAAAGACTGCCTGGAAGGCACAGTGCACACATACAGATGAAATAGGATTGTGGAACAGCAAGCCTTAGAGCATCGCAAAAGCATAGGTAGGGAGCAGGTTAGATCTGTGCTCAGACACTGCAAGTTTTCATTTAGTCAAATTCAGATCATTCGAAATGAAATCGTTGCAGTATGGACAAAATAAGAAGGTTTTAAGGAGTGTTGCTGTTTGGGAGCTGCTGAGAAGGAAGTGTGTGTGTTTGGGATGTGTGCTTGTCTGTAAAGAAGGTTTGTTAGTTTTCGAAAGCAGTGATTTGAGAGAAACTAGCAACGGTGCAGAGTCATTATAGATGGAGGTTGGAGATGCTGTAGAGATTAATATAGTTACAGGAGTATTTTATAGCCCACCTGACCAAAACTGAGCAACTGGACTGTGAAATGATTGAGCAAATAAAAAAAAAAGCAATAAAAAAGCTGGAGTGATTGTAATGGAAGATTTTTAACTACCAGAGAAAAGGCTGGAGTCCATTAAGTGCATGAAATAAGGCTGGAGGTATGCGTGGCTCACAGTGGATTTTGTTTTTTTTCTTACAGAACTCATTAAATGCCCCAGCAGCAGTTATCTGGGTATTAAATAACACAGAGAATAAATATATATGCCCCAGCACTGCTGAACTGGTGTTATTAGGAGCTCGATGCAAAGGACTATACACATTAACTGCTTGAAAACAAGCCCCATCCTGAGCCCACAGACCCCAGGAACACTTCTGTGCATCACCTTCACATCCTTTCTCCATAACTACTGGCATGCATGGACCAGAATATCTTCTTCCATCATCTTCCTGTAAGGGCTGTGGTTGAACCAGTGCCCTGGGATGTTGTAACGCAGGGGTAGACATGGATATCATGGTACTATGGAACAGTTTGGGTTGGAAGGGACCTTAAAGGTCATCCAGTTCCAATCCCTGCCATGGGCAGGAACACCTTCCACTGGAGCAGCTTGCTTCAAGTCCTGTCC
The DNA here is from genome assembly GCA_032466535.1 of Forpus xanthops. Lineage (NCBI taxonomy): Eukaryota > Metazoa > Chordata > Aves > Psittaciformes > Psittacidae > Forpus > Forpus xanthops. Next base: position 17,087 of record JASSUY010034873.1, on the reverse strand, counting down.
AACCTGGCCTTGAACACTGCCAGGGATGGGGCAGTCCTTGTAGATGTTCTGATTTGATATCTGAAAATTTAACAGGTTAAAGAGAGCAAGAACTATACTGAGATACTGGTGTTGTTCTAAGGTAGTAGAGCAGTGCACAGTGACAGAGGGACTCTGGGTCTACCCATGCAAGGCTGATGCTTCCCAGCTGTTCTCAGTTCTCTGTCCAGTCTTCCATCTCATCACCTCTAATACCTGGAAAACCTTCCCCAGCTACATTTTCAATTCTGCCAAGCGAACTACTGCCTTTAGATTCTTGAATTCCCAGTGACTCATCACTGCATAGTTGTGGAACTTGGGAACACTGACAATGTCTCACCTTTAGAACATGATTCTACTTATTTGGGGGAGCCCATTTGTAAATTAATATTTACTCTATGGAAAAGGTCAATCTCATTTAAGGCTAAAATCCCTATTGAGACCTAAGGAATGGAGCTATTTTCACCTGGAAGGTAGTGAAACATTTTGAGTTATTATAGGTGGAACTATTTAAAACCTCTGTGAGATATATAAGGCTCTCAGCATGTGTTACTGCTTCCATGCAATGTTTGGCAAATGTTACAAGCAGCGCTCCTCCTAACCTAAGCTTTCATTAAGAAAAGAAAGGAAGGAAAAAAAAGAAAAGCTGGAGGTTTTGAGGGCATCCGACATGCTGTGTTAGTGTGGGATCACGACCTGCTGTGGGATGCTGCAGTTCCAGCAACAGAGCCCTGGGAATGGTCTGGATGCCCAAGAGACTTTCTGGGGTTGAGGAAAAGCACTGGTGCATATACCTTATGTCACCCTAATGTAAATAGTCTTGTTGCCTCTTCTCTGGTTTTGGGATTTAGTCCTGTAATCAGCCACTTCTCAGGAGTCACCTCAGACTGATGTCCCAGAGGGACATGGCATGGAGAATGCTCTCATTCATTCCCTACATACTCCCTCACCACATCTATCATGGGAAGGGGTTGAAATCCACAATTGAAAGAGTAAAAACACTACTGGGATGGGATGAGGCTGTTAGATTTCTGCTTAACACCAAATAATCTGATAAAGCGACATCTTATAAATGGTTATATTTCTCCCTCCTGCTTATCCTGCTGAAAGGCACATCAGGTCTCTGAAGGCTGGGAATCCAATTGTGATCAGAAAATTTATTAATGGTCACTTTATATCCATTTGGTTTTGCATCAACATTCTCCATTAACTCTTTTTCTATCATTTCTGTTCATTCCCTTGACATTTATCTGTGAATGAACATATCTTAGCATTTATTTTGCTGGCCTAAATGATCCAGGCTCTTGTACTCTCTCCTCCAATCTCACTCCTAGAGGTGGGGCAGGCAGCATCATGGCACCATGTCACGGCTCAAAAGCCTCTGGGATTGCTGCGTATGGCCAGCTTATTCTTTCATCTGTATGCCCCTAACCCACGAGCCCCATCTCATGACAGAAATCATCACCATTTGTCCCTAAGAGGACTCAGTCTTATCCTGTTCTATTATTCCAGTCCCAAATTCCATGTACACAACCTAGCAAGTTCTTGTACTGGTGATGTTTTTACTTCTGTGCTATCAGCAAACTCGGTTAGCGTTGTCTCCCTCCCTAAGGTCATTACTGGGAATGATTGCACAAGATAGTGTCAAGACTATCTTGTGTCAAGACCAGTCCTTGGGGAATGCTCTGAGCAAATTCCTCTTAGCGTAGTGTCTTCCCTGTTAATGCAATGTTTTCATCTCTACCTGCTGTTGGCTCCTTATCAGCCTTTCAGGTTTTCTACTAATCTCCACTATCTCCTTTTTAACTGATAATTTCCCAAGTGGTGCTACATCAAATGCTTTGCTGAAGTCCAGAAAGGTCATACTCATTGCATTGCTTTGTTAAGAAAATTATTTACCCTATCAAAGAAAGCTATCAGGTTAGCGTGTGATACCATTGCCAAAAAAGTGGTTTGTGATTCTGTTTTCCATCTATATCCTCTTTTGCGAAGTATTTAATTAATTTTATCAAAGTTTTTAATTATTATTTTTCTCCAAAGAGGGTCTGAAGTCTTGTACGCTGTTGAGATCAGACCATCAGGCTTTGGCTGTTGAGAGCATTGTTCACTCTCTTTTCCCCCCACTCTCACAATTAGGTGCTGTGTGTGCTGTTCTCCAAACACACAGCCCCATCTCTAATTAGGCAAGTGTACTGACCCTTCCTAATCAGAACACACTGAGCAACTTGAATATTATATCTGCTTGAGACCAGGTGTCCTGGGTTCAGCAGTAGCGGGACACCAGGGACATTCTTACAGCTTGGTCCCATAGCCATTCAGCCTGTCTCATATATTATTGTTCTTGTAAACCAAGACACTGATTCGTGGGATCACAGAATCCCAGATTGGTTTGGGTTGGAAGGGGCCTTAAAGCTCATCAGGTTCAGCCCCCTGCCATCGGCAGGGACACCTTCCACTAGAGCAGCTTGCTCCAAGCCCCATCCAACCTGGCCTTGAACACTTCCATACTCTGATTATTTCTACCCAACCGCTGTACAGTTTTCATGTCTTCTCCTTTTTTCTTATCCCTAAAAAGCCTCAGTATCCCTTTTTTTCTTTCCTGCAAAGTCTATCCTGGCTGAGGTTATTTTCAGCTTACTTTATCCTTACATTTTCTGAGTTCCTTCAAGTGCCTAACTACATATTTAGGACCTAGGAGTTTATAAAAACAAGTTGTGCATCCTCTGTCTGTGTATTTCTTCCTATCTATAAAACAGTTCCTTCTTTTCTAAAACCATCAGCCTCATTTGATAAGCTCTTGTTGCTTGCAAGTATAGAATAGATTTGCATTGTCCTCTGTGCCTACTGTCATACAACTAGAACAGGAGTTAAGGGGTATATTAACAGGAGCACAGCTCTAGCACGGGAGTAAATATGTAAAGAAGCAAAATTCTGCTGCTTGCCCAAGGTACTGGATATGTTCCCTACCATTTCAAGATAGTTTTAATGCTATCTTCAAGGTGGACCCACAAAGCTATGTTTGCATTTTACGCAAGTTCCTAATGGTTCGTGCTAAACTCCGTTGTATTGATGAAACTCAGAGCGCTGCTCAGTCAAAAAGCAGTATTTGCACTTCAGGTTTCAATAATAGGATGAAGTAGCATTAGGAAAAGAAAAGGAGTACAAAATACCCTGGCTTAACCACCCCAAGCACGGCAATGCTGTAACAGACAGTGATCTTTCGCTGCAGAGAACAGAATAATGAAGAGTAGCCAGGACTGCACAACTACAAAAGACTTCATTCTCTAATTGTCAAAAAGCATTAAAGATCAACTATTTATTGTGCGGGAGAGGAAGGGGGAACAGACTTCAGTGCATCCCTTCGCCAGAGGTTGTCCCTACTTGTCATGCATAGATTGCAACCAGAGGTTACCAAGCGAGATTTGTTTGCATTTATTAATCAAAAGGAGTCAAAGGCACACAAAGATATCATCAAGGCTCCCTTGTGCTTGGGGAGGCTGACAACTGAAATTCTTGATGAAGTGTTTGCAGACTGTTTGCAATCTGTTCACAGCCTTTTTCCTTCGCAGGTGCAAACCTTTCTATCTGTTACATCAAAGAAACAATTGAAAATTAAACATCGTAAACATTGCTGTACAGGTTTTAATCTCCTATTTCTACAGGACAAAGAGAGTGTTTTAATTCATTTCAAAGCAATGTTTGAGTTCTTTCAATATTCATTTGGGTGCATTAGCATGTCATTAAGTACGTTTTTAACACCGATCCTTATTTCCTTCTCCCCCACACCTTTCTTTTTAGCCCTTTTGTTGAAAAAATACTAATAAATAAATGGGAAAGTTGTACTTCCTGGGAGATGCCTTTCATGCTAAAGCATCCATGCATAGATAATTCCCTTGCTCAATGAAATAGATTGGGGGAATAATGTATGGCTTTTGAGGTAAAGCACAGGCAGCAGAAAATAGATGAAGAGAGATAATTCTTTTCAGTGATGTTAAGAACGTGCAGGGGCAAAGCCACTCTCACTGAGTTTTGCTATCATGCCTCGTGAATAATGTATTTTATTATATCCATTGTGGTTATCTTTTAATATGTTAATAACACTTCCAACACTCCTTCCCCCCCTTGTTCTTTTATGTAGTTTTAAAACTCCTTTTCTTTTATTAAGATGTAACAAATGGAGATGCAATCAATAGATCCTTCTTCTGTGGGGGACTAACCAGTAAAAGGATTTTCTTGTAAGTTTAATTTTAAACACGGCTCTGTTTGAACAATGTCTACAGGGTAATTTCAGCCATCTATCTGCAGCATTTCCTGTAGCATTTCCGAGCTAACTCCTAATAACATCCTCTCCCTTAGGTATATTAATTTTATACATCCTGAGCAGGAGATTGAACAGTCCTCAAACAGCCACGCAAGGTCACTGCCACGAACCAAAATAGACCCTTTCATTGTGCTTTCATCCAGCCAGGCTGGCGTTCCTATTAGCCTGCGTGGGCCCAAGCAGCATGTCTGTTTGCTGGAGTTTAATACGCAATTGTTTTCAAGAACCATTCAGCTCAATTTGGATAGAAAATATTACTTAGGAAACAATGAGCCTTTCAGACGTTTTGGCTGTCTTTCAGCTAAAGCGTATAATTTTGGTGGTTTTAGGGAGGTATGAAAAGTGCCATAAATATATGCAGGCTGTCAATCACAGGGGAAGGGCAGCGGAATCCAAGCTGCCCAGTCCTACAAGGATCATTAATGCGCATCTGATGCCACTCTTGGCCATGGGCAATGCCACCCCGAAGGAACTGTCCTTCCCCTAAGCAGGAATTGGCCCTGGATGGACAAACCTACACAAAGCTTGGTCACCAGTCATGCTCCAGCATTACACAGGGCACCCTTCTCCTCCTGCAATGTAGTGGTTGCCCCCATGATGGCTGTAGACACACACCAAGCTGGGCTGGCATCAGTTGCATGGTTCCACGCCTCTCTTCACCAACCTCCTCTTGCTGAGAACCAGGCAAGGATTTGAATCCTCACTTCATCTGTGATTCTTCATCAGGCTGAGAAAGTTGGGGCTGTTCAACTTGGGGAAGAGAAGCTGCGTGGAGTCCTCATAGCAGCCTTCCAGTGTCTGAAGGGGGCCTACAGTGATGCTGGAGAGGAACTGTTCATCAGGAACTGCAGTGATAGAACAAGGGGTGATGGGTTCAAACTGGAACAGGGGAAGTTCAGGTTGGATATAAGGAAGAAGCTCTTCCCTGTGAGGGTGCTGAGGCACTGGCACAGGGTGCCCAGAGAAGCTGTGGCTGCCCCATTCCTGGCAGTATTCAAGGCCAGGTTGGACACAGGGGCTTGGAGTAAGCTGCTCTAGTGGAAGGTGTCCCTGCGTGTGGCAGGGGTTGGAACTGGATGAGCTTTCAGGTCCCTTCCAACACAAACCACTCTGGGATTCTATGATTCTATGACTACAAATGGGCATGGTGCTCTGTAAGAGCCCTGAGAGCAGAGACACCTCACATTGGCCTCCAGAAAGGCAGCTCCATCTGTTGCTTTCTGCTCCTGCTCATGTTGGACCTTTCCAACTTCTCCAGGGGTTACCAGGAGATGGTGACCAGGAATGGTCCTAGCACAACACAAGGGGCTGCTCCTTAGATCTTTATTTGTGGAAGTTTCCTTGCATTTACATCATCAGAGAGCTTCTCAGTAGAATGTATGTTGATGGTTGTCAAAGCAACACCATGTACCATGGACCCTACAGCCCAATTACAGTTCACCAGACAAGTGACAGCACAGGTGACAGCAGCAGTACAGGTTAATGAGTTGCCAAATTTCCCTGGGCATTCAAAGAGAGACGTGGGTATTTCATAATTACTCAATTACCTGAACTTCTTCCTTCTTAACTCTTGCTTTTCAGCAAGAACAAATACATGCATGAGAAAATGTTAATCAAGCCTGGATGGAACAAAAGCAGGGATTCAATTGTCACATGAGCCATGAGAATTTACCTCTGAGTCCTCCTGTGCTGTTTCCAGTGAGGAAGGAGGGAATAAGTGTTGAACAAGTCAAAAATACCTCACAAAATTTCGCTGAGTTTCGTTAAATACTTCAAGTATTCCCATCCTTACTGACACACAGGGAGGATAATTAAACGAGTGACAGTCCCCTAACAGTCATCTTCCTATGTCACGAATTTCCCTTCAAATATATCTATTCATAAGCATGATGAAGAGCAGCTGACTAAATATCAGGGACATCCCCACACAGAGGTCGACGTGAAGTTTTGCTACAGTGATATTTCAGTCTTTCTGCTTCTACCAATAACCTTGCTGAGTTTGCTCATCTTCAGGAACAAAATCAAGCACAGCAGATTACAGCAGGCAAAGCTTTGCATTGGTTCTTATCTCTTTCTTAACTGTGCTGCCTGCCATTCTACATGGGATCACCCCGCTGCTCAGAGCACCATCAGGAGGCCACCAAGCTGGGATGTGCAGTGCAGTAGCATACAAATGAGAAGCACAAAATGCTCCAAAGTTCCTTTCCTCCTTTCAACAGCCTATGTTTCTCCAGGTGACCCCTACCATGGTCCAGCCTCCATATAATCAAAGAGCAGTTTGCTGCGGGCATGGTTCGGGATGACAACATGGGAATGACCCATCCAAGTGTTGCCTTGTCAATGCAAATATCACCTCCAAAAACAGGTCTGCGTGGGGCTTCTTGGCAGAGGCAAGCTTGTGAAGAGCAACTTTCAGGAGAAAACACACAGAAGAGTGCAAGTCTGTGTGCATACAATGATACACAAATAAATACCTGCATTTGTGTCCACACATCAATAACAGAAGTGACTTTTTCCACTCAGGATGCAGCAGCTCCCAGTGCCTAAAGGGGCTGCAGGAAACCTGGAGAGGGCCTTTGGACAAGAGCCTGTAGGGACAGGACAAAGGGAATGGCTTTAACTGCCAGATGGGTGACTGAGATGAGCCCTTAGGGAGAAGCTCTTCCCTGTGAGGGTGCTGAGGCACTGGCACAGGGTGCCCAGAGAAGCTGTGGCTGCCCCATCCCTGCAGTGTTCAAGGCCAGGTTGGACAGAGGGCTTGGAGCAAGCTGCTCTATGGAAGGTGTCCCTGCCCGTGGCAGGGGTTGGAACTGGAGGAGCTTTCAGGTGCCTTCCAACATAAACCATTGTAGGACTGTATACAGCTAGATCTGCCTATACAGATGTATTTGTTCCTCCTAATGTTATAGAACTTAATTACAAACCCTCAATTTTCACACTTTCAATTCATTTTCATACAGAGCAGAAGAAAATTAAATTGTCATTTTTCTTTATTTTTTTTTTGCACTCAATGGGGTGTCTTTGTGATGAAATGAAATTAAATATGACAGACTTCTGAGAGAAACACTGAGTTCCTTCAGAACTGAAAGACTGCTTTAGGTCAGCATTCTAATTGTGTCAGGATGCTCAAAGCCGTCTTAATAAGTGTTTCGCATGGCCACAATGTCCCATAATTCAACTATAAAGTTGTGATAAGAATGTTCCTCTTTAATTTCCTTGAAGAGAGGAAGAAACAAAACAAAAGCCAGATCTTTGACTGCAAAGCAAACCACTGAAGCACAAACTACTTCTGGAGGCCCCTCAAGCAATCATCCTCCCTGCCACCCGGCTCCCCTGCTCTTCAGTTGGACAGCATCCACCACTGCATCTCACCCACATCATTCTGGTTTTGGCTCTTCTCCCTGTTCCCTTTGTACAGGTCCCGCATGCTGATAAGGATCATGCTGCTAACAGTTCACCCATCCATGTGCATCCCTCCTCTGTACTCAGCTGGACCATGGCAGAAAATGGCAGCGAGGAGCTGTGCTGTTCTGGGCTGGGATTAAGATTGCAGCTTGGGCTGGGCTTGGAGGAACCTGATCTAGTGGGAGGCATTCCTGCCCATGGCAGGGGGTTGGAACTGGATGAGCTTTAAGGTCCTTTCCAACACAAACAAGTCTGTGGTTATATGATTCTATGATTTATTGTCAATTTTGGCATTGGTAAGAATGGAGTCACTGATAAATCAGTTTAGTCTTGCCCATTACATGATGGCTTAGTGAGCAGCAAGGGCTAACGCTGGTGTAGCTCCTTGTGACTGCTCATCACAGCTTGACATGCCCCCATCAGTAAGTCCTACAAAGCGATGGTACACAACATGCTGAGCTGACCCAACAATCAGTGCCAGCACTGCACAAAGGGGAACATTCAAGACTTGCTCCACCTTCTTCCTTATACTCTAGCACACTGTCAAGGCTCAAGACAAGAGCTCGGGAGACACAGAAGCAGCACCAGATAATCAAGAAGAGTGTGGTCAAGAGCAGAGAGGGGAAATGAGACCATCTCTGATGGCAGTGAGCCATTCACCTGGATTATTAACCACCTTCACCCAGCACCCACCTGTAGCCCATTTTCTCATTCCACCCTTGATGTCCTCTCAATATAGCAGGTTTCTACCATTGCTGTCATCACCACTGATGTGTGGCTGCACCCCCAGGCATGGCTGCACACTCACAGATGAATCTAGTCCTTTGAACAACACAGCCACTTCCCCCTATTCCCATTTGTCTTCTGGATATCAGTGCAGTGACCTGTTTCTACTACTTCCCAGAAGGCCTTTGAAGCACATCCTTGAACTGAGCTCCCTCATTTCTGAAGTTTCCAAACTCTTCCCAACCCTCTTCTCCTTCCTTTCTTTACCTGGTTTTCCACTAAACCCACCATGAACCAGACTGTTCTTACTCTGGTTCACACCATCCCCATCTCTGGTATCATCTACCTCTCCCAGTACCCCTGTGCCTGGCAGCTCCTCCTACCAAACAGGTAAATTTGGATAGAGCAGCCAATTTCCAGCTGCTTTGTTCTCTCCAGCAAGGCTCGGTTTCATCATGTTATTTCATTCCGTTTCACCCAGTGATCTCAGATGACTTTGATTACTCATCTGAAGAATAATAAACCAGCTTCTTATCAAGGCTTTAAAAAGTAATATACCTTGACACAGTTATTTAAGATTGAGAAGTCGGGGGGGGGGGGGAATATTTATTTCAAAAGAGAGAATTCTCTTACACCACAGATGCCAGAGAAACACAAGATACTCAAGAAATGAAATAGCATTGAGGCTGAGTTTATAGAAGCTACAAGTTCATAACTAAAATTAAAATGCAAAGAAGAACGTTTGATAACAAATAAACTCAGAGACATTGCACAGCAATTAAAACCAACCTACTGAGAGGTGAATCTGTGGAAGTGCAATAAGATGTTACAAAAGTTTATAAGATGGGACACGAATCTAATTAACCTCAGCACTGGAGACAACGCAGTCTGAATGCAAAACATTCCCACTTGCTAGGTCCTTGGTCCTAGAAACACTACCAGAGCCCAACAACACCAGAGAAGAAACTATGGTGTTGTGGCACATCTACAGCAATAGCAAGGGAAAAGATGGAGAACTTGAAACTGATTTGCTTCTCATGTTAACATAAATTAGGATTAAAACATTAGGCATTATGTAGAAGCTCTTCCCTGTGAGGGTGCTGAGCCGCTGGCACAGGGTGCCCAGAGAAGCTGTGGCTGCTCCATTCCCAGTTAAGTTCAAGGCCAGGTTTGACACAGGGGCTTGGAGCAAGCTGCTCTAGTGGAAAGTGTCCCTGCGTGTGGCAGGGGTTGGAACTGGATGAGCTTTAAGGCCCTTTCCCACTCAAACCTTCTCATAGTGAAGAACTTTTTCCTAATATCTAATCAAAATCAACCCTCTTTCAGGGTCCAGAAGGATGGAAGCTTATTAATGAAGGTGACATTACAACACCTCCATAACTGTAAAATTTAGATTGATCACAGACAAGTTTTTGTCTGAATCAGGGCTGAATTGATGACAGCTGAGAAGGCAGTAGAGAATCTGAGGAATAAGCTGAAACCAGGGAAGGTTTGGAAACAGTACCTACTTAAGCTTTTAAAAGACAAACAAATCCTCAAATCCAATATTTATAAGCTGAGAATGAAACTTTTGGAGCTTGCAGAGATAACTCAGGCAGCCTCCAGCCTGGAGGAGGAGGTGGTTACTACTCCAAAGCATATACATCACTGCTCCTCTGAAGAGCTGCTAAGCCAGGGGTCTGGGTTATGATGGGCTGTTCTTTACAGCAGAGCAGTCACTGCATAAACCCCATGGTGGGACTACATTGTTTGTTGCTTCATTAAGTTCTCTGACATCTAGCATGAGGAAGGGCGTGAATAAATAACAGTACAGTGCATATGGAAATGGAAAACAATGGAAGTAGTTTTCTGTTTATTTCTGGAAGTCAATAACTATTCTTTTGACTGTAATTTTTAGTCTTTATTATTACAAAATACAGTTATTCCTAAGTAGGTACCTGAGGAAAGGCTTCATGTACTGTAATGAAATGATGCTGCCACATTGTAAGAGTATCAATCAGAGGATCTAATTTTATATGTAGTCCGAGCGTCAACAAATCTTTTTTAAAGGGATTGATTTTATTGATTTTAAGACATATTGTAGCTCTCAGGAGAAAGAGAAAAGTTCTACACGGACGGTGTGCAGCAAGCAAATAGATGTGGTTACCATCACCTTGTGTTTGTAATGCACGTTGACTGTGCTGGCATTCCAGATGAAGTAAGTCAGGAGTTTGCTACCGATTTCCACAGAAGCAGGTTCAAGGTGGCTAAAGGGAGTGTTAGAGAAATATTGATTTTTCTATCTGCTAGAGAAAGAAATGAACAAGCGTGGAACATTGAAACGTGGACTGGAGCTTGAAGTAGTGACTTTGGTTATTGAGATTACCAGGAACTCTAGGAGCTGCCCAGGATTAATCATAGAATCACAGAATCCCAGACTGGTTTGTGTTGGAAGGGACCTTAAAGCTCATTCAGTCCCAACCCCTGCAATGGGCAGGGACATCTTCCATAGAGCAGCTTGCTCCAAGCCCCTGTGTCCAACCTGGCCTTGAACACTGCAGGGATGGGGCAGCCACAGCTTCTCTGGGCACCCTGTGCCAGCGCCTCAGCACCCTCACAGGGAAGAATCACTAAATGTGCTTCTGAATTCCCAATGTAAACATCTGAAATATGCAGCTTTCTTTTTTTCCCCTTTCACTTTTGGACCATTAGCTTCTTCAAGCAAGGACTTGGTCTTACTACTTGATTGCATGATGTCTCACACTACGGCTTCAGTCCTTCGTGCCTAGGAATTATTGCAAATGTCAGCTAAACCATAACCAGTTGATATTCCCTGAAAACTTGATTTTAAAAGCTCCTTTTAAATATATGAAAAACTCATCTGGATCTATTATGGGTAGGTCAGGATAAAGGGTATGTCCCTACTGGTCTACAGAAGGTAGACAGGTGAAGCCAAAGAAAACTCTTTCATAAAGTAAGGGCCACAGTAAAAAATCCCTCTGTGTCTGCAGATTCAGATTCTTCTAGCTGAGCTAAAGCACCCCACGTTTTGTGCACGTATTGGGAATACAGTAGAGTAACTGAAGAGAAATAAGACTGAGAAAGGGTTTTTGGCCTTAGTGGGAGGACTGACAGCAGAACGGATGAAGTTAAAGGATACCACAGACTTTCTCAAGCATCTTCTCAACCTCTGTTAATGTTTAGTTAATTTTTATGTATTTGGACAGACAGTACGTTAGGTTTCTCCTAGCAAATGTGGTACCATCATACCATAAAGCCACCTGCATTTTCTCCAAGTGTGTTCTACGATGTGAAATCCCACAGGATGGGTTGAATGCTCCAGAGGTTTCTCTTGAGGACACCGAAGTAAGAGTGGTTGGTTCAAATTCAGTTCATCCTGCTACTCAAGCTAGTATCTCTGATTTCTAAAGAGGCCTAACTTGGAAACCTCTGGATGATCCAGTTCTGTCATGGGGGAATTTCCCTTCCAAACTGCAAGGAAAAAGCAACCTTTACCTTGAAATCCTCTCTCTTTGATTTTGGCATCCACCCCTTATCTACTTCAGACATTTTCTCCTCCATGAAGAGCTCCCCTGTGTTTCTGAGGCCAAAATTCACTTACTTATAAATATGAGGAAGGATTCATGGAAATACTAGTGAGGATGATAATAGAATGAACTGCAGGAGGAACATGATGAGTATTACAGAGAGAAATCTCCTTAACTTTATTAAAGGAAATCACTTGCAATAGCTTTTAAGAATAATCCTTCTTTCTGTTCCCTAATACTGGTAGGAACCACGGAATGCATGTTTTAGTTTCCCAAGAAAGCTTTTGTGAGACTTTCTTTAGCTACAGCAACCTTAAGAAGTTCCTGCTGTGGGTTCCCTCTGTGATCCCTACAAAGAGACTGCTGCGCTGCTACAGGGTGCAATGGGATGGTAAATCATCACATGAGCAGTTGTTTTGTTACTTACAAGTGCTGGGGTTTTTAAATGAAAATCTCAGCAGCTGTAAATGCAATCAACAATGTCAAAGCTTCTCAAGACTTGCTAGAAAACCATGTCTTCCTGAGATACTCTAAGGACTGCTTCTAATCATGATCCTGATTTACATCATTTACTATACTATGAGGGTGCTGAGGCGCTGGCACAGGGTGCCCAGAGAAGCTGTGGCTGCCCCATCCCTGGCAGTTTTCAAGGCCAGGTTGGACACAGGGCTTGGAACAAGCTGCTCCAGTGGAAGGTGTCCCTGCCCATGGCAGATGTTGGAACTGGATGAGCTTTAAGGTCCCTTCCAACACAAACCACTCTGTGATTCTATGATTCTGTCATCATGGCACCTTTCCATCTCTTCCACTGTCTCACATACTGCAAGGCTTTCAAGACTCATTCTGTTTATACCCTACTTACACAGACCTAATTTCCCTAATACATCGTGGTCTTCTCTGTGTTTCCTCTTTCCTCTTACACCAAAGAGATGAAACAAGTGCAGGATGAGGGTGGAGTTTACTGCCTCCTCTATTGGAAAGCACTGCTACACCAAACCCTCCTTTTACACTTTCCAGGTTACTCAGGTCTCCAGTTGGCACACTCCACACAGGTATTTCCCGAGGTCGATAGCGTACGTGCCTGTACAGCCAGTGACCATTTCCCACTTCTTTCTGTGGCAGAGAAGTTTCTGCAGCAGCGTCTATATGGTGTTTCAGAGAAACTCATGCTAAGGTGTGGCTTGGGGCTCTACACTGAGAGGGATGAAAGGCAGGCACGGAATCACGGAGGCAGGCATTGCATGTAACCTGGCTGGCAGAGAAACAGAACAACTGGGCTCTAATAAGATTATTACAGTGCAAAGTTATTCTGTCGAGATAAGGAGGAATTTTAATGACTTTAGTAGAAAGTATCAAGCCATCGTTAGCTGATCAGCCCAACTTCCCAAGACGCCTTGTTTTGCATACGTGGGATTGCTTTGCTTAGAGGCTCCCAGCCAGTTCCATGATACCGTGGTGGCTGAAAGAGGAGATAAATCTCTCAATCTCTATTTTAATTTCAATACAATTACCTTATTACAGCGTTATGTGAGGATATGCACAGCACTTCCCACGGGTTTTGCTTTTCCCAGCAGCAAATGTCTCACTCACTGTTTGGGCAGAGCAGTTCTCTCGCTAAATTGCCCACAAAGCAAACTATTATAGAATAGAGGTACCCTGTGGGTATGATTGAAATTTATATGCAAGGAAGAATCAGGAATGCCAGTGCACTGGATAAACTGTAGGTAGGTGGCAGAAGGCAGATAAGCAGCCTAGGAGGTTTAAGTTACAGGATCTTAAACCACAGAAAGATTCATTCTATAATTTACGTTACAACCAGTTTCATTTGTCGATTGAATAATGGAAAGCTCATACAGATAAGTATTTGAGAGTCAATCCTATGAGGTGCTGAGCACTCAGCTCCCCCACTGAAGTCAACGTGAGAGCCAAGGCTTTTTGACTGTGTGTCTGTGCAGGGGGGGAATCAAACTTGTTGGTTACCAGGCACTGCAGATCAGCAAGCTGCTCCTGCTCTCCCAGTTGAACACATTTGCTGGCTTTAAAAGATTGCTGCATTTTAAAGACACAAATCACTTCATGAAAGGGTACAGAGTGAATGATTTATTTACTTTAAAAACACCCTTAAAAATACTGAAGTGTTACTAGAGGAAACTATTCATTTTCCTTTTGCTGAGTAGCTGGGCAAAGTTTCATGCACATTTGCTTTCGTATAATATAAGACTCCAAGAAGACCTTAGAGCAGCTTCCAGTGCCTAAAGGGGCAAAAAGAAACCTGGAGAGGGGCTTTGGACAAGGGATGGAGGGACAGGACAGGGGAATGGCTTTAACCTGATAGAGAGGAGGTTGCAATGAGATCTTAGGAAGAAGTTCTAGTAGGAGGTTGGAACTGAATGAGCTTTAAAGTCCCTTCCAACTCAAAACAGTTTAGCATTCTATGATTTACTTATGCCATTTGAATGACAAATAGCCATTTCCTTCAAATATGCATTAACATCATAAAAGCTTGAGAGGCATCAGAACTCCTGAAGCATAGTACGTTATATGGTTCATATTTAACATCTTCTCTGTAGAACAGACAGTGGTATTGGGGAAAAAAAAAAAACATTCCATTTAAATTACAAAGGCCTTCAGGTGCTGAAATGCCCTTCTCCCATCTGCGAGCTCCAGCAGGCCCCTGTACAAGGAGGCATCCAAGGCTCTCCTGAAGGGCAGGAGGGAGAAGGGACTATATAGAACTTGTGCTGGAGGGGCCATTCCCTTCGGTAGAACAAAGGCAGCTGCAGCCACGGCCTCGGGCGAGCACAGTCCATAAAGCCACAATGAATGGTAATGATAGGCAATAAAATACCTTGTTAAAAATCCAGTAAAAAAAGAAAGGCTGTAGACTGCAGCATCGCCTGGCAAGGCTGGAGCTGCAAAACATCAGCAGATTAGCATAAAGCATGGCAAGAAAGTACAACTAAAAATTATTCAGTCATACCAAATGCTTGCTGAGGATCTAGGCCAAGCAAGCAATCAAAATCAAATAGAAACAAGGTATATCTGTAATCCCACAGTCAAGAGATTGAGCAACGCTATATTGCCAAGACATTTTAATATTCTTTTAGCCCACAGTTTTTGAAAGGCATTAATAGAGCTATAAAAAGTGAGGAAAGCTGCACAATGCAGTTCAGAGCAACACGGGGGTGTAGTTCTACACCGACATAGCACCAGTGCTAATATAATTTCTCTCCTGTTACACAAGAAGCCCAGGAAGAGCATCATGAAATGCAATATGTGTTTTCTCTACCAGCTAAAGTGTCTTTTAGCATAATTATTCCTGATGCTTCAGTTACGGGGAGGAACACTACCAATCTAAGCAGTGAGAAGGTATTTATTTGTCCTTAAGGTGCAATTACATTCTGGAAAATGGCTCTTTTTTAAATCAATGATCCACTTCTTTTGTGTATTTGGGGTCACAAGCTGCTAAGACCACAGTCCTTGTGATTATGTGCTTACTCCTTAGAAAGTGCAAGTTCTGCACGCTGAGGCGTTGGTTGGCTGTTTAACCCTCCTGCTTTTTCTCTGGGTGGTTTTTCCTTTACAGCTCATGCAGCCCTTGGAGAGAGAGCAATAACTATTTTGGCATGTGGCAAATCATCAAGTCATCATTTAAAATGCCAGACACTAAATCTCTGCGCTGAGAATGCTAGAGGCCACTGAGTGGAGGGGTGTTGGAACTGGAAGAGCTTTAAGGTCTCTTCCAACACAAATCAGTGGGATTCTGTGATTTACCCAATGAAGGAGTCCAGGGAGACCTCGCTTTCCAAGATTTCAGCTTTGCATGGCATAAATGTAATAAATTCTACTAACACAACAAAAAGAATAGTAGAAATGAGCACTTTTTGACTTCAGGAGAAAAACGCAACCATACTAATGACATTAATGTGGTGTTGCAAATCCAAGTTCACTTCGTTCACTAATCACTTCAAAATATAAAGTGTAAAAGAGATCACTGAAGCTATCCCTGAAGAAAAGATAATTTTATGCAATAGAATACATGTCAAGTGGTAAAAATCATGAGTGGGAATTGAAATCTATGTGCACCTCTTTCTTGGATGCATACACAAATCAGAGGCAATGGTGTTCGGTGCAAACATAAAATTATTGAATGAAGAAAGACTCTTCCAGAAAAAAAAACACAGTTTTGGTAGTTATTTAATATTTCTGACTTTTGCCTTCCTCCAGTTGCTATTATAAATCCCATTCTTCAGTCAAACGTGGTTTTTATCACAACACAGTGATGGGGTTGGAATCCCCTGGCATCAAGGTCATCTCCTCATCTGGAGAGCCCGATGCCCCAAGCAACAGATTAAGAAGGTAAAGACTTTTAAGGAGCAAAGGTATTTCACTGTAGCTGAAAGTAGGACTTTTCCCTTCTGGATCATGTTCTTTGTGCACCACAGAGGTCCTCTGGAGTGTAAAATCCATGAGGACAACAAACACATGGCAAGAGCAGCTTTTATTAAATGATTGTTTCAGCTTCTTCCCTTAAACTGTGTTTCAGTGAGAGGATTTTGAGGGAGCATATGCAAATGAAATTAACATTAAGATAATTCCTTAGTCTCCTGCAACCACATGTGGTTATTTAATGCTATTAAACAGCAAAGCCTTTTTTAATTTCAGTATCTATCTTCAGTTTTTCTCAAGGAAGAAATTTAAAGGTGCCTGTATTTGATTCTCTGATTGCATACAACTGG
This sequence comes from Forpus xanthops, assembly GCA_032466535.1. Taxonomy (NCBI): domain Eukaryota; kingdom Metazoa; phylum Chordata; class Aves; order Psittaciformes; family Psittacidae; genus Forpus; species Forpus xanthops. The sequence goes on along the minus strand of JASSUY010034873.1, from coordinate 351 downwards.
GAAAAAAATCACTGTACACTAAGCAAACAAACTTGTACCTCCCAGCTAAAGCCAGAATCTCTGTAGAAAAGATGGATCTGGTCCAAGGAGCTGTGGGCAGGGAAAGATGGAGGCTGAGCTCTCTTGGTGGGTCACCAACTGCCCCATGGCTTGGACATGTGGAAAAGACACATGGAGGTTGCCTGGCCTTGGGGAAGCTGAAAGTTGCTCCTGCAGTTCTGGCCCAGCTCTGGGGCAACAGCACAAGAGGAGCATGGAACTGTTCACATAAGTGCAGAGGAGGCCATGGAGATGCTGTGAGGGCTGGAGCAGCTCTGCTCTGGAGCCAGGCTGAGAGAGCTGGGCTGGGGC